>JBBBDQ010001935.1:1200000-1360000 GCA_037127315.1 Ascarosepion bandense
AGATAGATAGATAGATAGATATGAACAGAGACATAGATAGATAGATAGATAGATAGATATGAACAGAGACATAGATAGATAGATAGATAGATAGATATGAACAGAGACATAGATAGATAGATAGATAGATATGAACAGAGACATAGATAGATAGATAGATAGATAGATATGAACAGAGACATAGATAGATAGATAGATAGATAGATATGAACAGAGACATAGATAGATAGATAGATAGATAGATATGAACAGAGACATAGATAGATAGATAGATAGATATGAATGAAAGACATAGATAGATAGATAGATAGATATGAACAGAGACATAGATAGATAGATAGATAGATAGATAGATATGAACAGAGACATAGATAGATAGATAGATAGATAGATAGATATGAACAGAGACATAGATAGATAGATAGATAGATAGATAGATATGAACAGAGACATAGATAGATAGATAGATAGATAGATAGATATGAACAGAGACATAGATAGATAGATATGAACAGAGACATAGATAGATAGATAGATAGATATGAACAGAGACATAGATAGATAGATAGATAGATAGATATGAACAGACATAGATAGATAGATAGATATGAACAGAGACATAGATAGATAGATAGATAGATAGATATGAACAGAGACATAGATAGATAGATAGATAGATAGATAGATAGATAGATAGATATGAACAGAGACATAGATAGATAGATAGATAGATAGATAGATAGATATGAACAGAGACATAGATAGATAGATAGATAGATAGATAGATATGAACAGACATAGATAGATAGATAGATAGATAGATAGATATGAACAGAGACATAGATAGATAGATAGATAGATAGATAGATATGAACAGAGACATAGATAGATAGATAGATAGATAGATATGAACAGACATAGATAGATAGATAGATAGATAGATATGAACAGAGACATAGATAGATAGATAGATAGATAGATAGATATGAACAGAGACATAGATAGATAGATAGATAGATAGATATGAACAGAGACATAGATAGATAGATAGATAGATAGATATGAACAGAGACATAGATAGATAGATAGATAGATAGATATGAACAGAGACATAGATAGATAGATAGATATGAACAGAGACATAGATAGATAGATAGATAGATAAGTGAACAGAGACATAGATAGATAGATAGATAGATATGAACAGAGACATAGATAGATAGATAGATAGATATGAACAGAGACATAGATAGATAGATAGATAGATAGATAGATAGATAGATAGATATGAACAGAGACATAGATAGATAGATAGATAGATAAGTGAACAGAGACATAGATAGATAGATAGATAGATATGAACAGAGACATAGATAGATAGATAGATAGATAGATAGATATGAACAGACATAGATAGATAGATAGATAGATAGATATGAACAGAGACATAGATAGATAGATAGATAGATAGATAGATAGATATGAACAGAGACATAGATAGATAGATAGATATGAACAGAGACATAGATAGATAGATAGATAGATATGAACAGAGACATAGATAGATAGATAGATAGATAGATAGATATGAACAGAGACATAGATAGATAGATAGATAGATAGATATGAACAGAGACATAGATAGATAGATAGATAGATAGATATGAACAGAGACATAGATAGATAGATAGATAGATAGATATGAACAGAGACATAGATAGATAGATAGATATGAACAGAGACATAGATAGATAGATAGATAGATATGAACAGAGACATAGATAGATAGATAGATATGAACAGATAGATAGATAGATAGATAGATATGAACAGAAAGATAGATAGATAGATAGATAGATAGATATGAACAGAGACATAGATAGATAGATAGATAGATAGATATGAACAGAGACATAGATAGATAGATAGATAGATAGATATGAACAGAGACATAGATAGATAGATAGATAGATAGATATACCAGAGACATAGATAGATAGATAGATAGATAGATATGAACAGAGACATAGATAGATAGATAGATAGATAGATATGAACAGAGACATAGATAGATAGATAGATAGATAGATATGAACAGAGACATAGATAGATAGATAGATAGATAGATATGAACAGAGACATAGATAGATAGATAGATAGATAGATATGAACAGAGACATAGATAGATAGATAGATAGATAGATATGAACAGAGACATAGATAGATAGATAGATAGATAGATATGAACAGAGACATAGATAGATAGATAGATAGATAGATATGAACAGAGACATAGATAGATAGATAGATAGATAGATAGATAGATATGAACAGAGACATAGATAGATAGATAGATAGATAGATAGATATGAACAGAGACATAGATAGATAGATAGATAGATAGATATGAACAGAGACATAGATAGATAGATAGATAGATAGATAGATATGAACAGAGACATAGATAGATAGATAGATAGATAGATAGATATGAACAGAGACATAGATAGATAGATAGATAGATAGATATGAACAGAGACATAGATAGATAGATAGATAGATAGATAGATATGAACAGAGACATAGATAGATAGATAGATAGATAGATAGATATGAACAGAGACATAGATAGATAGATAGATAGATAGATAGATAGATATGAACAGACATAGATAGATAGATAGATAGATATGAACAGACATAGATAGATAGATAGATATGAACAGAGACATAGATAGATAGATAGATAGATAGATATGCACAGAGACATAGATAGATAGATAGATAGATAGATATGAACAGAGACATAGATAGATAGATAGATAGATAGATATGAACAGAGACATAGATAGATAGATAGATAGATAGATATGAACAGAGAGACATAGATAGATAGATAGATAGATAGATAGATATGAACAGAGACATAGATAGATAGATAGATAGATAGATATGAACAGAGACATAGATAGATAGATAGATAGATAGATATGAACAGAGACATAGATAGATAGATAGATAGATAGATATGAACAGAGACATAGATAGATAGATAGATAGATAGATATGAACAGAGACATAGATAGATAGATAGATAGATATGAACAGAGACATAGATAGATAGATAGATAGATAGATATGAACAGAGACATAGATAGATAGATAGATAGATATGAACAGAGACATAGATAGATAGATAGATAGATAGATAGATAGATAGATATGAACAGAGATAGATAGATAGATAGATAGATAGATAGATATGAACAGAGACATAGATAGATAGATAGATAGATAGATAGATATGAACAGAGACATAGATAGATAGATAGATAGATAGATAGATATGAACAGAGACATAGATAGATAGATAGATAGATAGATAGATAGATATGAACAGAGACATAGATAGATAGATAGATAGATAGATATGAACAGAGACATAGATAGATAGATAGATAGATAGATAGATATGAACAGAGACATAGATAGATAGATAGATAGATAGATAGATATGAACAGAGACATAGATAGATAGATAGATAGATAGATAGATATGAACAGACATAGATAGATAGATAGATAGATATGAACAGAGACATAGATAGATAGATAGATAGATATGAACAGAGACATAGATAGATAGATAGATAGATAGATAGATATGAACAGAGACATAGATAGATAGATAGATAGATAGATATGAACAGAGACATAGATAGATAGATAGATAGATAGATATGAACAGAGACATAGATAGATAGATAGATAGATATGAACAGAGACATAGATAGATAGATAGATAGATAGATATGAACAGAGACATAGATAGATAGATAGATAGATATGAACAGAGACATAGATAGATAGATAGATAGATAGATAGATATGAACAGAGACATAGATAGATAGATAGATAGATAGATATGAACAGAGACATAGATAGATAGATAGATAGATAGATATGAACAGAGACATAGATAGATAGATAGATAGATATGAACAGAGACATAGATAGATAGATAGATAGATATGAACAGAGACATAGATAGATAGATAGATAGATAGATAGATATGAACAGAGACATAGATAGATAGATAGATAGATAGATAGATATGAACAGAGACATAGATAGATAGATAGATAGATAGATAGATGAACAGAGACATAGATAGATAGATATGAACAGAGACATAGATAGATAGATAGATAGATATGAACAGAGACAGATAGATAGATAGATAGATAGATATGAACAGAGATATAGATAGATAGATAGATATGAACAGAGACATAGATAGATAGATAGATAGATAGATATGAAAACAGAGACATAGATAGATAGATAGATAGATAGATAGATAGATAGATAGATAGATATGAACAGAGACATAGATAGATAGATAGATAGATAGATAGATAGATAGATATGAACAGAGACATAGATAGATAGATAGATAGATAGATAGATATGAACAGAGACATAGATAGATAGATAGATAGATAGATATGAACAGAGACATAGATAGATAGATAGATAGATAGATAGATATGAACAGAGACATAGATAGATAGATAGATAGATAGATATGAACAGAGACATAGATAGATAGATAGATAGATAGATAGATATGAACAGAGACATAGATAGATAGATAGATAGATAGATATGAACAGAGACATAGATAGATAGATAGATAGATAGATATGAACAGAGACATAGATAGATAGATAGATAGATAGATATGAACAGACATAGATAGATAGATAGATAGATAGATATGAACAGAGACAGATAGATAGATAGATAGATATGAACAGAGACATAGATAGATAGATAGATAGATATGAACAGAGACATAGATAGATAGATAGATAGATATGAACAGAGACATAGATAGATAGATAGATAGATAGATAGATAGATAGATATGAACAGAGACATAGATAGATAGATAGATAGATATGAACAGAGACATAGATAGATAGATAGATAGATATGAACAGAGACATAGATAGATAGATAGATAGATAGATATGAACAGAGACATAGATAGATAGATAGATAGATAGATATGAACAGAGACATAGATAGATAGATAGATAGATAGATATGAACAGAGACATAGATAGATAGATAGATAGATAGATATGAACAGAGACATAGATAGATAGATAGATAGATAGATAGATAGATATGAACAGAGACATAGATAGATAGATAGATAGATAGATATGAACAGAGACATAGATAGATAGATAGATAGATAGATATGAACAGAGACATAGATAGATAGATAGATAGATAGATAGATATGAACAGAGACATAGATAGATAGATAGATAGATAGATATGAACAGAGACATAGATAGATAGATAGATATGAACAGAGACATAGATAGATAGATAGATAGATATGAACAGAGACATAGATAGATAGATAGATATGAACAGATAGATAGATAGATAGATAGATATGAACAGAGACATAGATAGATAGATAGATAGATAGATATGAACAGAGACATAGATAGATAGATAGATAGATAGATATGAACAGAGACATAGATAGATAGATAGATAGATAGATATGAACAGAGACATAGATAGATAGATAGATAGATAGATATGAACAGAGACATAGATAGATAGATAGATAGATAGATATGAACAGAGACATAGATAGATAGATAGATAGATAGATATGAACAGAGACATAGATAGATAGATAGATAGATAGATATGAACAGAGACATAGATAGATAGATAGATAGATAGATATGAACAGAGACATAGATAGATAGATAGATAGATAGATATGAACAGACATAGATAGATAGATAGATAGATAGATATGAACAGAGACATAGATAGATAGATAGATAGATAGATAGATATGAACAGAGACATAGATAGATAGATAGATAGATAGATATGAACAGAGACATAGATAGATAGATAGATAGATAGATATGAACAGAGACATAGATAGATAGATAGATAGATAGATATGAACAGAGACATAGATAGATAGATAGATAGATATGAACAGAGACATAGATAGATAGATAGATAGATATGAACAGAGACATAGATAGATAGATAGATAGATATGAACAGAGACATAGATAGATAGATAGATAGATAGATAGATATGAACAGAGACATAGATAGATAGATAGATAGATAGATAGATATGAACAGATAGATAGATAGATAGATAGATAGATAGTCATCAAAATTGTGCAAGAATTAAAATAATACTGATAACTCATTTTCACAGATAACACATCACTCAATAAGTCTCGGACCTGAGATATAGATGGCTCAACTAATAAAAAATCCATATGATTTTTATGAAGTACTAACCTTCAAATGGTACGTGACAACATTTGGGCTCAGTCGGATTATTAGTTTACAAATTACAGTTTTTTAATTGAAGCTACTGTTGCAAATTTTCAAAACAATAGAAACATCTAAATTTTGTGTGTTGATAAAGCATTACTTTTTCATGTGAAAAATACTGTTCAAGCAAAGCAATGGCTTGCTAAGTATTATTCGGACCCTACTCCGTTGGAAACAATGGTTAAGAGGTGGTATGCAAACATTAAACGCGGTCGTTCAGGCACAAAGAATGTTGAACGTCCACGTCGCCCAAAATCGGTAGCTGTTTCCGGATACACCAAAAAATCCAGAAACTAGTTTTGGCCGATCGTAAAGTGAAGTTGCGTGAGATAGCAGAGGAGTTGAACATATCAGATTTCATTGTATACCACGCTACCATCTCCACTACTGAAAATTGAAAATCTAAATCTTACCAAACAATATATGGTATGCACTAAGAATAATTTTAAGACATGTTTTTATCAGCATAACCTATCTTTCAGTAATAAAATATATAGTAATTCTCTCTCTCTCTCTCTCTCTCTCTCTCTCTTAATACTACTGGCAATTAAAAGATGCTAATAAAACTTCTAGAGCATGTAAATCGTTACATGAAATATGTTTTCTTTACTTACAAAAAAAATCCATGTAATTAGGTTCCCAACGTAATCAAATGACTATTTTTTGGCACCACAGAAGTTTCCATACTCTTAAATATATAAAAAATATTCTCAATATATTTAGTGTTTTCTCTTATCTGTAAAATGTACATCTTTTTTATTTATATATTTTAAAACTTAATTTATTTAATTGATATTTTGTCATCTTTATCTCGTACTTATGTTTCGAAAGCTTCACTTATGTTCTTTCTCGTCTATTTGTTTCGTTTTTTTTTTTTTATATTACAAAACCCTTTAAGGAATTTATAATTTTTAATATTATTATTATTATTATTCTTCATGTTTTAATATTTTTCCAACACTTCGCTTTTTATAGTCTTTGCTACTGTTTTATTTCCGATTTAAATTTTTGACGCGTCTTGTCTTCTTTGGCAAAACATTTGATACATTTTGTGTAGGAGTTCACACACTCAGTTCTTTAAAAATGTAAAATTCTCCCACCCCACTATTCATCTCATATGATGACCTTTTTTATTTTAGTTTAATTTAATCTAGTTTTATTAAATCTCCTTATATATATGTGTGTGTGTGTGTGTGTATGTGTGTGTGTTATCAACAGACAGATCTGTTTTGCTGTATCACAGCTCATCAGTACACTTTGACATCCGATTGCTTCTAGCCAGGATTGAAACCCAACCGAATTGACATCAGTCGGCGATCCTACCTCTGAACCAAGTAAATTAACTACATTTCACAGCCTAGTGATTAAAAATCGAAACTTTTTTAGCTATCAAGTTGCAGTATGATATAATAATAATAATAATAATAAGAGACAGCTTAAGAGACATACAAAAAATTGTCTTATTAAGTACAGCCCACACACTAAGGAAAACTTTATCTATGTAATGCTAGGGGATGATAGGGAAGATAGAAAAACATGAAATGGAGCCATAACAACACGCCACTACCTGCCTTAGGTCTCCCCGCAGACTTGGTTGGTAGTGAGACCAAAGCAGAAATCGAAATATGATGAAAAATGACATAATAATAATAACTATATAGTTATAAGCTCTACTTTCGTATTGAGCACTTTTTAAAAGTAAATATCTAACTGTGAAATTTACTTCCATTAGTATTGTGTATGTGTGTGTGTGTGTGTAAGAATTTTTCAGTATCCCCTTGTATGGAGATGTGCGTGAGAATCCCAATTTTCTTGAAGAATTTTTTTTATTGGAATTCCTTTTATTGGCTAATCACAGATCATTAAAGTCGATCTCTTTAGGCTTCAATTCTGGTTTGTCTTTCAAATACGAACAAAGAAAAAGTCGGGGGGGGGGAGAGACAAAAAGGGAAATTACAATAACTAAAAAAAATTATAACGAATAATCATGCTAAGAAAAAAATAAAAATAAAAATAGATCGACCAGAATAATTATTACTTGGGTAAAGTTGAAATGATGACAGGAAATTAAACTAAAAAAAAAAAAGAGTTGATTATATCAACACGGCAAATGTCAGCGGAGGAATTTTCGAAACCTTTAATTCTAGAAACGAAAAAGAACACTCCTTTTATCGCGTTTACATGGCGTTTCCTTGTAGTTAACATCTTTAAAATTTTTTTCGTGAAGATCGATTTCTAAATTACTCTCTTTTCCAAAACGATTTTCTATTTTAACTTTTTCTAAGCGAAAAGGAGAAAAAAAAACACCGATATAAATGAAGAAAATATTAAAGTCTATTTTACAAATGTAGAAGCTCTCCTTGACAGGCTTCAAGTTATCAATGGATCTTTACACTTCTATGTTGCCATTGCCCCCACAAATAAGTTATTTCTGAAGAGAGATTGTTCATTCAGTTTCTACCATAGTGGCATACCAATGACAAGCTGATTGAAAATTAACTAGAGCGCAGGAGATTCGGATTCGTGCCTTTCCCAAAAATAGTGTAAAAATGATGCAGTTTCAACCGGAATTTGAACAGTTTTTACGATTCAGTTTCGGAGATGAGAAATTTACGGCTATTGTCTCCACTTCTGCAAACAGTATTAATATCTGTAATTTTTATCTTAACAGCCTTAACGAGTTCAAAACTCTGATCAGTACCAATAATGGTTGCTTCATTCTGATATATTTGTTAAAAAGCTGACTATTAGAATGAGTAATAAGCTGATTGACTTTTTGTCAAAATTAAGTTTTAACCAATAGCAACCGAATTTAAAATAGTTTTAAAAATACTTTTTTTTTTTAATAAACCAGACTTTAAAACGAATAAATATTTGAGGGAATAAAATATATTCGTGCACGCACCTATTTTAAAAGCCATATTTTCTTCTTTCTCATTGAATCTTACTCACACTGACCTCACGTTCTTTCCCCAATCTTTTCCCTATTAAAGATTTCGTTTTTTTTGTTTTATTTTGCATAATTTCGTTATCTTATCCTTCAAGAAGGTTAAAATAGCATCATATTTACAAAAGCATATTGAAATAATAAAAAAACGGCTATATATATATTTTTAATCATTTCACCCCAAGCAAGGCAGTTTTACTGCCACTGTTGTGCAGGGGGCTACATAGGGTGAAGGTGATGAGAAAGAGTGGTAGGTTATAGGGGGTGTCAAGGAGAGGGTAATAGAAGGATGAGAATACTGGTGAGATGGGAGTAGAGTGGACGGAGAAAAGAGCTTGAGAGAAAGGATGCGAGGCAGTAAGATAGGAGATGACTATTGACCTTACATTCAAATTCCTGGAGACTATAGCCGTCAGCGAAGCAGGTAAACGGAAGGGGACTTCACAGGCGGGAAGTGCGAGAAAAGAAGCTGTTAGAGTAAAAGTTGCGGTTACATTTTATCGGTTTCCCTGTAAAAGGGTGGGACCTAGTTGCTAGTCTAGTACCTCGAGTAAATTCATACATAGGAGGCACCAGTGAGCTAAGTTCACTGGAGCAGAAGCCGTGAAAGTATTTGTAGAAGAGACACAGGTAAGCCGCATCACACCGGTGAAAGAGCGACTACAGCCGAGCTGCCAAGTCGAGATCGATCACATTATAAATTCTCCGTTGGATTTTGTCAAGAACCCCGAGGTGAACAGCAGGGGCACCCGACCAGCTGTGGCAGCAGTACTCAATACATGGACGGACGGTAGATTTATATATGTGCAAGATGGTATCAGACGGAAAAAACTTCCTGGCCATGCACAGTGAACCGACCCTCCCAGCTGCGGACCTAGCTATGGATTCGATATAAAGAGTTTGTCAAATTAACTGAGCAGGTTCATGCAAACTTCGAAGTTTTGTGAAGACACCTTTATGATGTTCTCATTCAAACCAGCCATGACGAGTGAGAATATCATAAAGGTGTTTTCACAAAACATCGAAGTCGCCATGAATCTGCACAATTAAAGTGACAATCTCTTTGAACTTATCAACGTTCTATGCCCACCCGGATATTAAGCATTTTATGATAAAAAAAAAAACACCTGCTTGTCAAAATACATTTTATCAATAAAACCACTGTAAAAGAAACAACCTTGTCGCTAAACATTATCACAGCTCAACACACAGACACACGCACACATATATACAGTACTGTGCGAAAGTATTAGAACAAGAACTATTTTATCTTTCATGAGGCATCAAAATAAAGTTTAAAATAACGCCTGTCCTAATACTTTTGCACACTACCGCTAGTGTGCAAAAGTATTAGGACAGGGGTGATTTTCCTAAATACCTCACTGAAATTCAAATACAGGGTGAAAAGCCAAGTAAATTGCTAATAAATATTGATTATTTAAAATTAGGTGTAAAAGAAATGTATTAAAAAGAAGTTATATTTAATTTTTCTTATTTTCTTTTAAACAAGTTATTTTTAAGCTACTCTATTGAACATCTATGGGATATTTTGGATTAAAAAACTGATAAATCTAATGTTACTTCGCAAGACATACTTTGGGAACAAATACAAGCTGCTTGGCAGGAGATACCATTAGATACATTGAAGAAGCTTGTGATGTCAATGCCTGACAGAATGAAGGCTTTGATCAAAGCAAAAGGCTATTATACTAAATATTAAATTCATTTTGTAACAAGTATTTTTCTTGTTAAAATATTTGTTGAGTAAATTAAATAAACTTATTTTAATTAAATTGTTTATTTTCTGTCAATATGCCTCATAAAAGATAAAATAGTTCTTGTCCTAATACTTTTGCACTGTACTGTATATATACTAGGTGCGATTGGTAAATTGTCGCAAATATTTTGATGCCTCATAAAAGATAAAATAGTTCTTGTCCTAATACTTTTGCACAGTACTGTATATATAAGATTAATTACGAAGTATTGGTTCAGTCATAAGTAATTACTGTTTTTGGGATTTAGTGATTATTTTGAAGAATAAAATGAATAAACATTATGTTTCTTCCTAAAACATCGCAGGTTTGAAGCACCCGGCAAGCATTGACATCACTATAATAATTATGACATTTATATCTAGTTTGATAATTAATTAATTAATCAAGTAGGCATCTACGATGACGGCACCGCCATTTACTCTCGCCTCGCGAAGAAATCTGCCGACGCTGGCAAAACAAACCAAGCTGCTTCTCTCGAAAAGGACCTCCAGTCAGTGGTAGACTGGGGTAAGAAATGGCTTGTAAACTTTAATGCTTCCAAAACAAAGCTGCTATCCTTTAATCACCATAGATAATCTTTCTTACCCACCATCAGCATGGATCACGCTAGTCTACCTGAGAGAAAACACCGCGCCTCCTCGGCCACACTCTCTCAACTGGCCTTAGCGTGTAAGTGGATGCAATGACCTCAACTAGAATTCGAACTCTGATTTTTAATTCCGAACTTCTATCCATTACACCCGCGCAGAAATCAGTGTTAGCCGTATGAGTGTATTTCTATTGAACATTGCAATCACAGCATGTACAGTGCGGACAATTTCTTCTACGATGTCGTACATTAATTGTATTGATCGATGTCGCGCCCTCTTCGGAGACTCTTCCAGAAATTTCTAGGAAAATAGCTTTCTGGGTGAAGCTTCTTCCTTACCAATGGAATACGAAGGGAATGAGAATGTGTCAACACTGTGTATTTGGTATGGTAGGTCCAAGCTATAAAAGATATGAACTGGTGAAACTATAGTGGGTTATCCGTTATAGTGAAGTGTATGAAACATTAGTTTGATTTGGCCTTGTTAGTAGATAGCCCACTATAAGAGGGGTATAAAACAAGAAAATCAAATTGTAAATAGAAACAACAAATCTATATACATAAAACGGAAAGAAAACTACAAGACCTCCTACAGAAGGTAGCTGAGGAGAGTGACAAAAAAGGACTACAAATAAACAGCAAGAAAACTGAATGCATGGTCATCAGCAAAAAGAACAACCCAAAATGCCAAATACAGGTAGGGGATACTAGAATCAAGCGACTACAAAAATTTAAATACCTCGGAAGTGTTCTAACAGGAGAAGGAAAGTGCGACACAGAGATCCGAAGGCGAATTGGTATGGCGAAGTAGCTGAGTAAAGTACTAAGACACAGGAAAATTTCCCTAGAAACAAAGAAGACAGTGCTAGATTACTATGTGATGCCAGTTCTTCAATACGGCAGTGAATGCTGGACAATATCATCGAAGATGAGGAAAAAACTTGAAACAGCGGAAATGTGGTTCTACAGAAGGATGCTGCGGATATCATGGACCGAACATGTGATTAATGATGAGGTTTTGGAAAGAATGGCATTGAAAAGAAAACTAATAGTTAGCATCAGGAAGAGACAACTAAAATTCCTGGGACATGCAATGAGGAAGGAGGACTTGGAGAACCTGATACTGACAGGCCGGATAGAAGGAAAAAGAGACAGAGGAAAGCAGCGGATAACATATCTGAAGATATTTGAAGGTGGATGACGGAACGGGGGTTGTGTGGAGTACCAGGAAAAAACATATTAAGAGCCACCAGGGTTAGGGAGACGTAGAAACCTATAATCGCCTACGTCCTGAAAGAACAGGGCACATAGAAGAAGAATATATATGCCAACTGTTTATAAGAAATTATAATGTGGATATATATACAAATCTATATTATGATTGATATATAAACTCATCCCTCATTTTGTGGCCATGCTAGTTTCTATACATTTATATTCTAGATTTATGGGCTTGAGCTAGTGGATGACAGAACGAGGGTTGCGTGGTGTAACAGAAGAAAGCGTGCTAAGAGCCACCAGGGATAGGGAGACGTGGAAATCCATGATCACCTACGTCCTAAAGGAACAGGGCACATAGAAGAAGAATGTTCATATAAGCAGAAATGATTACATAAAAAGCTAGGAAAATATTTACACATTATCGAAAAATCTTTGATTAATTCTATTAAACAGCACCCTTTTTTTTTTCATAAATTCTTTGTTAGCCACAAAGAAAAGTTGTATAGTTGAACTTTTTAATTAAAATTTGTACGAGACAGATAAATTCGGAAAATCACTTTAGAATGAAACTGATTACAAATGGAAATCCAATTTCAATTTCGCCTTTCTTTCTTCTCCCACTAATCTTGATAATATTATCAATTATGGTTGCACTATCAACAAGCAAATAAAATTAAGTGAACCAACTTGTCTCATGAGACGTAATCAAGTAAATTCTTGATTGTTATCAACAGCAGTCGGAAATTAATGCAACACTTTCTTCCACATAAAATTTGATAAGTCGCTTTTCTTATCGAAGAAAGGTATTATGAAGATGGTGGTGTGTGAATCAAACTAATGTTGCAATAACCAAACTCACAACCAATGTTGAAGGAGCCTTATCATTGTTGCAAATAATTGCGTGTCTTGTTGATTTCAAAGAGGCGAAGACGATCTTTCATTCTAAGGAAATTCAATTTGGATTTACTCGTCAGCAAACTACGGTAAATGAAACTTCTTTCCCAAATAAATAACCTTCAAATGCATAGTCATCAGCAAAAAGAACAACCCAAAATGCCAAATACAGGTGGGGGATACTAAAATCAAGCAGGTAAAAAAATTTAAATACCTAGGAAGTGTTCTAACAGAAGACGGAATGTGCGACAGAGAGATCTGAAGGCGATTTAGTATGGCGAAGGACGCATTCCAGAAGCTGAGTCTTAAGAGAAGCTCAAGTCTTAAGAGAGAGGAAGATTTCACTAGAAACGAAGAAGAGAGTACTGGATTGCTATGGGGTGTCAGTTCTTCAATATGGCAGTGAATGCTGGACAATATCATCAAAGATGAAGGAAAAGCTTGAAGCAACCGAAATGTGGTTCTACAGAAACATGCTGGTTATAAAGTGCGGGATCAAGTCCATATTACAATCAATACATAAACTGACCCCTCACTTTGTGATCACAGCAGTCAATACATTTATATTCCTGAGATCCAAAAGCACATGGATGCATTCCATGAGCTGAGTAGAGTATTAAGAAACAGGACAATTTCGCTAGAAACAAATAAGGGAGTACTGGATTGCTATGTGGTGTCAGTTCTTCAATATGGCAGTGAATGCTGGACAATATTATCAAAGATGAAGGAAAAACTTAAAGCAACCGAAATGTGGTTTTTGCAGAAGGATGCTGCGAATATCATGGACCAGAAATGTGAGCAATAATGAGGTTTTGGAAAGGATGGAAACATAAAGAATTCAATACTGAGCATCAGGAAGAGACAGCTAAAGTTCCTGGGACATGCAGTGAGGGAGGAGGGCTTGGAGAATCTGATACTAACAGCCCAGATAGAGAGAAAGAGAGACAGAGAAAAAATTGACCGGCCTGAGCGGGTGGATGGCAGAACGTGGGTTGCGTGCTGTTACAGAAGAAAGCGTGCTAAGAGCCACGAGGGATTGGGATAGGGTAATGGGTAAATTTTGACTTTTAGTCCGAGTTTCATTTTTATCTTTTTTATTTTTATTTTTTTATTTTTGCCATTTTAATGTGATTATTCAAGGTAATTCCCACATTAAAATTATTTAATTATTTTGGCAATATCCTAAATTTGACGTGTATTCGCCTCTTCTCCCAGCCTGTCTGGATCTATGGCGTGTTAGAAATTTCGCCCACGCGGTGTTTTGAATATTTTCTTTCTTTTTCTATTTTTTCTTTGAAAAACACCACTAACTCCATGTCTAATCTGCCTTATGTTCTTACCGCTACATTTCCCTTTGGGCTTGATCTATGAGCAGACCAATTCTCTCTTGCGGAAGGTAGAATCGCAGAAAGATTTTCTTCCACTTCGGTTTTAGGTCGCCTGAGTTGCCACTTTTAAAAAAAAGTAATTTTACTATTTATTTTTATAATGTGATTATCCAAGTTAATCCCCGTATGAAAATTACGTTTACAGGCAATATCCTAAATTTAAAGTGTATTCGCCTCTTCTCTAGACCTGTCTGTATCCAAGACATGTTTTAATTTTCGCTTATGTCTTCTTTACGAATTATTTTTTGGGGTGGGAATCCGTTATCTTCCTGCATAAAAGTGATTATTAGGACTTAATATTTACATTTATTGGACTTATAGTTCTTAGAACTAATATTTACATTTATTAGGACTTATGGTTATTAGAACTAATATTTACATTTATTAGGATACTTATGGTTATTAGGACTTAATATTTACATTTATTAGGACTTAATGTTACATTTATTCGGACTTATACTTATTAGGACTTAATATTTACATTTATTAGGACTTATGGTTATTAGGACTTAATATTTACATTTATTAGGACTTAATATTTACATTTATTCGGACTTATACTTATTAGGACTTAATATTTACATTTATTAGGACTTATGGTTATTAGGACTTAATATTTACATTTATTAGGACTTAATATTTACATTTATTAGGACTTATGGTTATTTGGACTTAATATTTACATTTATTAGGACTTAATATTTACATTTATTCGGACTTATACTTATTAGGACTTAATATTTATTTATTCGGACTTATACTTATTAGGACTTAATATTTACATTTATTAGGACTTATGGTTATTAGGACTTAATATTTACATTTATTAGGACTAATATTTACATTTATTCGGACTTATACTTATTAGGACTTAATATTTACATTTATTAGGACTTATGGTTATTAGGACTTAATATTTACATTTATTAGGACTTAATATTTACATTTATTAGGACTTATGGTTATTTGGACTTAATATTTACATTTATTAGGACTTAATATTTACATTTATTAGGACTTATGGTTATTTGGACTTAATATTTACATTTATTAGGACTTAATATTTACATTTATTAGGACTTAATATTTACATTTATTAGGACTTATGATTTATTAGGACTTAATATTTACATTTATTAGGACTCATGGTTATTAGGACAATATTTACATTTATTAGGACTTAATATTTACATTTATTAGGACTTATGGTTATTAGGACTTAATATTTACATTTATTAGGACTTAATATTTACATTTATTAGGACTTATGGTTATTAGGACTTAATATTTACATTTATTAGGACTTATGGTTATTGGGACAACCATTTACATTTATTAGGACTCATGGTTATTAGGACTTAATATTTACATTTATTAGGACTTAATATTTACATTTATTAGGACTTGTAGTTATTAGGACTTAATATTTACATTTATTAGGACTTAATATTTATTTATTTATTAGGACTTATGGTTATTTGGACTTAATATTTACATTTATTAGGACTTAATATTTGTTATTAGGACTTAATATTTACGTTATTAGGACTTATGGTTATTGGGACAATATTTACATTTATTAGGACTCATGGTTGTAGGACTTAATATTTACATTTTATTAGGACTTAATATTTACATTTATTGAACAATATTTACATTTAGTAGGACTTATGGTTATTTGGACTTAATATTTACATTTATTAGGACTCATGGTTATTAGGACTTAATATTTACATTTATTAGGACTTAATATTTTACGTACTGGAATTATAGTTATTAGGACTTAATATTTACATTTATTAGGACTTAATATTTACATTTATTAGGACTTAATGTTTACATTTATTAGGACTTAATGTTTATTTATTAGGACTTAATATTTACATTTTATTAGGACTTAATATTTGTTTCTTAAGAGATATAGTTATTCAGGTTTAATATTTATTTATTAGGAATTATAATTCATTCAAGGACTTAATATTTACATTTATTAAAAGATTATGATTATTAGGTTTAATATTGCATTTATTAGAATTTAATGTTTATTTATTAGGACTTAATATTTGTTTATTAGGACTTAATATTTACATTTATTAGGAATTATAGGTGTTAGGACTAATATTTACATTTATTGGGACTTAATATTTACATTTATTAGGACTTAATATTTACATTTATTAGGACTTAATATTTACATTTATTAGGACTTAATATTTACATTTATTAGGACTTAATATTTACATTTATTAGGACTTAATATTTACATTTATTAGGAATTATAGTTATTAGGACTTAATGTGCACATTTATTAGGACTTAATATTTACATTTATTAGGACTTAATATTTACATTTATTAGGACTTAATATTTGGCTTATTAGGACTTAATATTTATTCTTATTAGGACTTAATATTTACATTTATTAGGAATTATAGTTATTAGGACTTAATATTTACATTTATTGGACTTAATATTTACATTCTTAGGAATTACATTTATTAGGACTTAATATTTACATTTTATTAGGACTTAATATTTACATTATTGAACATGTTTACATTTATTGAATTACATTTATTAGGACTTAATATTTACATTTATTAGGACTTAATATTTACATTTTATTAGGACTTAATATTTACATTTATTAGGAATTATAGTTATTAGGACTTAATATTTACATTTATTAGGACTTAATATTTACATTTATTAGGAATTACATTTATTAGGACTTAATATTTACATTTATTTAGGACTTAATATTTACATTTATTAGGACTTAATATTTACATTATTAGGACTTAATATTTACGACTATTAGGACTTAATATTTACATTTATTAGGACTTAATATTTACATTTATTAGGACTTAATATTTACATTTATTAGGACTTAATATTTACATTTATTAGGAATTACATTTATTAGGACTTAATATTTACATTTTATTAGGACTTAATATTTACATTTATTAGGACTTAATATTTACATTTATTAGGACTTAATATTTACACTTATTAGGACTTAATATTTACATTTATTAGGAATTATAGTTATTAGGACTTAATATTTACATTTATTAGGAATTATAGTTATTAGGACTTAATATTTACATTTATTAGAATCAACGGCCAGCTAATTAGAGGTGGCATCTATATAAACCGCCGTGGAGAAGTCAACGGGAAACCACTCCACTATTCCTCCCGTGTATATTCATGGACTTTAACAACAATATGACAAACCCTAATGGCGTGGAAGGGTTCAATCCTAATGACTGACTCCTCATTCGGTAAGAAGCAACATGCACTACAGGCATCACCGGACCGTCATCCTGCGACTGTCATCTTCAATGGCGTAAAGAGGACAAATTTCTTCAGAATATATCCCTTGCCCGGAATAGAAAGACATGAGCAACAGGTGACACTGGATCGTTATTCTTCAACTGTTTGCAACAAACAAAAAATAACTCTTGGATCGTGGAACGTTAGAACAATGAACAACTATGGAGAGCTAGAAAACGTAATGCAAGAGATGACCAGACTGAACATAAACTTTTTAGGCATATGTGAAACGAGATAGCCAAACAATGGAGACTTCATCAGCGAAGACCACAGAATTATATACGTAGAAGGTGAAAATAATGAAAAAGGAGTCGGCGTTATACTAGATAAAGACACAAGAACATGCGTTATGGGATACTGCCAGATATCTGAAAAAATTCTAGTAATTAAAATAAAAGGGAGGCTTCTCAATATATCGATAATAGTGGTATATGCACCAATAACACAAATTACAGAAGAAGAAATCAAATCCTTTTCATCAATGCTAGATTATGCCAAGGCACAGTGCAAATCACAAGAAATCAGAATTATCATGGGATATCTGAATACCAAAGTTTGCCTAGGAAGAGAAGGTGAAACCGTCGGCAATTTCGAACTAGGACACCATAATAGCCATGGTGGTAAATGGGTCCAATGGTGCACAACAAATAACCAGATAATAACCAACACCTGGTTCCAAGAGCACCCAAGAAGACTATGGAGAAGTCCAGGAAGAGAAAATAGGAACCAAATTGATTATATTATTGTAGACAAGAGATTCAGAAACGAAGGCCTTCAGTGCAAAGCCTACCCAATTGCGGACTGCAGAAGCGACCACCTACCTACTAAGGATAAAACTAAGGAGGTTAAAGAAATCTTTTAACACGGCCCTAAGACTGCAGTACAATAGACTTGTGAATGACCCGAACCTGCAGGAAATGTATACGGAGAGCGTGAAAATGAAATACGAAGAACAAATTGGAAAAGGAAGCTCAAAATGGGACGCGCTAAGATTAGCTTGAATGACATCAGAGAACGACATCATTGTAAAGGAAAAATCACGTCGGAAGAAAAAGAAGTGTATCACCAAAAGAGATTCTTGATATGATGCAAAAGAGACAAAAAACAATGCCAAAATATGGAACGGAATACAAGAGACTTCACAAGGAAATACGTAGCAAATGTAGACAGGCTAAAGAAAGATGGCTCAACGACAAATGCGCCGAAGTAGAGAGACTGATTACAATAAATAATGGAGATATGCATAAAAAATAAAGGAACGAACAGAGCATGGAAGCTTCTCAGCAACAGGATAAATAAGACCAAAGGATGGTACACTAATATTAGAAAAAGAAAAAAAACTTCAAAAGATGGGACGAGTATATCGGAGACCTTTTCCACAGCAACAGAGAGCAGCCGACAATAGACAAAAATACGGATTGACCAGAAATATTAAAAACCGAGTTGGAATCGGCAATGGCCAACTTGAAAAGAAGCAAAGCAGCAGGACCAGACGTGATTGTAAGAGAGATATTCCTGTCCTTAGAAGGCTTTGGCGTAGGCAGACTCACAGAAATAAAAAAAATGAAATCTGCAACAGCAGCAATATACCGGAAGACCTAAGTAGATCAATTTTTATAGTACAACCTAAAAAATCAGGAAGTAATGTGAACTCCACTGTTACGAGGGTACATTAATATGTATAAATAATATTAATAATGTATAAAAAGTCATAGTAATGGATTCTATTGAGTCCTAAGTGCTATTCCAAAAAAGCTCTGATTCATGAAGTAGTCGTAAAAATAAGGAAATTAGAAACAGAACGTTTGAAAGGTAGTAGAATGATCGAGAATGTTCCAATAAAATCGAGAGAATTCGAAAGGTTCAAGAAATATGCAAATTAAGTGTTAGCCCCAATAAAACAGGTTTTGGGCAGAGAACATTCAGTTGTTACCAGGGTTTGCTGATGTTATCAACTCCGGTTTGATTCAAGGATTTGCATCCAGACCAATTAATCTATAAGAAGTCGCCGACCAACTAAAACCTGAAAGAGAACCTCATGGAACTCTATGGGTAAATACATATTTTTGACTCTTTCATTGACCATACTTAAAATTATTCTATATATACTCATTTGAGGATGTCCAAAAAGGATACCACTTAACTTCCTCTCCAACTTAACTGGGTAAAGATACTGACCGTACCTTCCCTTTCTCTCCTCGTAACACTCGCCAGTAGTAAACTCTATGTTTCTTGTTTTGAATGCAACAAAAATTGTATATTTGCAAATATTTTATTTGGTGTGTTTTGTAAATTAAATATTTGCCTGTGATTTATCTCTGAGTTTTGGTCAATCATTTTTTTCCTTTCGCTACACTTAACACGTAACATCCACCAAACAATCAGCTTAATGATCCACATTACAAAATTCCTCATCCGGATTCTGGTGAACAGAGCGTGCGGCAGAATCGGCCCAGACACGAATATTGTGGCTTCTTTAAAGACACCGGAACGAGGAATGCGATAATCATGCTCAGAGTGCTATCTGAACGAGCATTACAAATGCAGATGAACCTTTATCTGTGCTTAGACTACGCAAAGGTGTTCGACAAAGTACGACACAAGGACGTGATAAAGAAGCTCCTCGACAACCTCAACATTTTCGGAAAAGACGTTAGGATAATAAGTAATCTACACTGGCAGCAAACCGCTTGTGTACGGATAGGAAGTGAACTCATGCAAAATTAGAAAGGGGCGTAAGACAAGGATGTGTTTTCTCACCGGATCTATTCAACCTGTATAGCGAATGATTTATGAGAGAAATAAAAGCCTTGCCGGGATTTGTTATTGGCGGCCACAACCTCAACAATATAAGATACGCGGATGACACAATGTTGATAGCAGACACAGAAAGGAAAACGCAGGACTTTCTACAGAAGGTAGGAAAAGAAAACGAGCAGAAAATAAAACAAGTAGAAGAATTCAAATACCTGAGAAGTCTTCTGACAAAGGATGGAAAGTGCAACATTGCAGAACCAAGGACGCATTTCAGAAGCAAACCAGAATACCGAGAGACAGGAAAAAAAAAAGAGTGCTCGATTGCTATGTGACATCTGTCCTTCTGTATGGAAGTGAATGTTGTATGATCTCATCAAGGATGAAGAAGAGGTTCCAGGCAGCAGAAATGTGGTTTTATAGAAGGATAGCATAAAAGGAGCACGTGTGCAACGCTGAGGTGTGGAAAGGATACAAACGAGAAGAAAACTGATACTTAACATCAGGAAGACACAAATGAGGTTCAAGGAACGCGTAATGAGGAAGTGGGTCTGAAAAATTTAATAATCACAAGTCGGATACAGGGAAGGAGAGACAGGGGAAACAGCGCGAGACGTACTTGTTAGTTCTGAGCAAATGGATAGCGGGGCTGTGTTTAGAAGAGATAGCCAGAGAAAAAATATTGAGAGCAACAAGAGAGACAGCCAAGTGGAAGTCGATGATCGCCTACGTCCTGAAGGGACATGGCATATGAAGAAGAAGAAATAAAATTAAAAGCATTTCTGTGTAGCTAATCATTAATGAAAAGAGGTAGATTTATACCTATTCAGAATTTGATAAACAAAACAGAAATTTATGTGTATATAAAAGGGGGATCAATTCTCTTTTATAATCAACATATAAAATGATCCCTCATTTCTTGGCCATGCTACTTTCTATTCATTTATATTCTAGATTTATTGGCTTGAGAAAATAGATTGCAGAGCGGGGCTTGGAAGAGATACCAAAAGAAAAATTATTGAGAGCGACAAGAGACAGAGCCAAGTGGAAGTCCATAATCGTCTACGTCCTGAAGGGACACGGTACAAAAAGAAGAAGAAGTAAACGCTCGAGTTCTCCATGTTTCTCCTTGTATAAAAAAATCTTGTCTCAGTGGGGAGACTTTAGGTAAATATCAATCAGTTAAGTGCCATGCGTGATACACGCTTGGGCGATCATGTCTCGAAAGAGACATGACTGACTGGGCAGAAGATTATCCCGCAGTATGTTGCCATTGATTTCTGCGGTAGACTGGTTGCCGACCAAGGCTTTAGAACCCAATCTGTCCTGTTGACTCATAGCTAGAGAGGGAAGATATGCATTATATTATTATATAGTAATAAGTGGGGGATCAGTTTATTATTTCATAACAATATAAAACTGATCCCCCACTTTAAGCCCAGTAGAGGCCTTAATCATATGTTCAACTATTATATTCAGTCAGTCAGTTAAGTGCCACGCGTGATACACACTTGGGCGATCATGTCTCGAAAGAGACATGACTGACTGGGAAGAGGATTATCCCGCAGTAGGTTGCCATTGCTTTCTGCGGTAGACTGGTTGCCGACCAAGGCTACAGAACCCAATCGGTCCTGCTATTTAACCCATAACTGGAAGGAAGAAACGGATTAATACCTTTCCCAAGGGTATTTGCGCGTAAGTGAATACAATGGGACTGAGTTCTAATAGAGCGTTTGTTCAATTACCATTGGAGTCAATTGAGACTTAATATTATGACCGTTAGCATCGAAATATAACAGAGGCAATCAATAAACCCGATGCTTTGTTTAGGCAGATTAGGTTCAGATGTAGTCGATATGGAAATGCAATTATTATTTACAATTTCCACACAACTATAATTTCGTGTCACTCACTCACTCACTCACACACAAAGATGAATTCTCTAATTTTTTTTAGATTTTTTTTTAATCGTGTCGCCCCAAGCAAGGCATTTTACTGCCACTGTTGTGCAGGGGGTTATATAGAAGGAATGTTATGAAGAGTGAGAGGTTGCAGGGGGTGCCAGGAAGAGAGTAGGAGAGGGAAGAGAGTACTGATGAGATTGGGTGAACGAGGAGGAATGCTATGAGGAGTGAGAGGTTGCAGGGGGTGTCAGGAAGAGAGTAAGAGAGGGAAGAGATTACTGATGAGAGTTGTGTAGACGAGGGGGAATGCTATGAAGAGTGAGAGGTTGCAGGGGGTGTCAGGAAGAGAGTAGGAGAGGGAAGAGTGTACTAATGAGAGTGGATGGATGTAGAAAAGCATGAGAGAGAGGATGTAAGTTAGTGTGTTTTCTTGCTTCCCTGATAACTAAAACCTTCAAAAATTTAATTGCAACGTCAATTGCCATTTTGAATCTTGAATCCCATTCATCTTTTTATCCTTTCCTCAATCTTTCCTCTACCTAATCTTTTCTCTCACATACTCATGGCATTCACGCCTTGATTAGATTTTTATTTTATTTTATTTTTTATTTGTTTCACCCCAAGCAAGGCGGTACCGCCACTGATGTGCAGTGGCCTACATAAGAGTAAAAGTTTACGCAGAAAGAAATCTAAGAGAAAGACGGACCAGTTACAGGAGGCATCCGAGAAAGGGCGAGAATACAGGTGTCATCACAGTTGCGAAGGTAGAGTGAGAAAGAAAAAGAACAGGACAAACGGGGTGATGTAGAAAGGACGAGGAAAACACTGCAATCAAGTGGAGTCAATTTTGAAGATAATAATATTTCAGTGATACAAGTCTTACTAATTAACCCATAACCTGGAGTAATTGTGGATCCATAACTTTCCCAAGAGTATTAGCGTGTAAGTGAATATAACGAACCAGATTTAAATTGGAACTTAGCTCTATAATTAACTATCCGAACCCATTATCTGTTACACCACTCTCACATCCAAGGTTACAGCACCTGATATTCTCCGCCTACATAGTGACCAGACTCGACGTTGCTTAACTTCGGTGATTGTACGTGAACCGGTGTTTCAAGTTTCTCCCTTTGACTTTAAAATGAACTATTAAAGGGAGAATGAGATAAGCAAACAGATCTATAAGCCCTGTTCTCCACAAGAGATTAAAGTTCATCTTTGGGCTTTAAAAATAGATTAGCTTTTGATTCAAATGTCAAGACATTTCAAGGATATCTTAAACCCGAAATAGTTTTACTACACTTTCACAAGTTAAAAGAATTTCCACAGATATTTTATTTGGGAAACAAATCTTTAGCTAGAAATCTCTCTTTTTTTATTTATTTATTGGTACGGTAATTATTTTATTCTATATGGACTCAAAGTGATGTAAAACATTTATGAAGATCTGTCTATTTCCCTTTTCATAGTCAAGAATGAAGAACTGATCGATCCACTAAATATGGTACTTCTTAAAAATAGCTGCCGTTTAGCCAATGGCTTAATATCAAGCAAATATAGTCAATCGTTGGTTTATAAATGGAGACAATGTTAAAAAAAAAGACATTGATCGGATATTATTAGCCATCAATCCAAAAAGCATACACAAAGTCACAGGACATCCCTGTCGTTAAAACAAAGGAGAAAATCTAATAAGCACAGAGTTTAACATTGAGTTCGTCTGTCAGAAGAGAATATTAATTTTAAATTTTTCTGAAAAGAATTTCGATTATATAACATTACAATAGAGAAGTTTTATAATTCTCATTAACTGCTAACTCACGGTGGCAACCTATGAAAATATAAGGAAGCTTTGAAAATTAAAAAAAAAGAAAATGTTTTTATACACCCTAATGCAGGCATCCTATAAGAATTCAAGAAATGACGAGTAAAAATTTTGTTCCTGATATCAAAATTTTGTTAACGCAGCAAAAATGTTAACCTCTTTAAAATAGTTAATCATGCATGACCTGACGAATGAGGGGTAAAAACAAGTATTTAACCAGTTAGATACAATATTATAGTTCTGTAGAAGATAAGATTTAACATATTTTCTCCTTTGGATAGAGATATTATAAAATGCAATATTTAAGTTATATATTTCTTTAAACTCTGGATGGGCAATGGCAAAAAGGTCAGTTTGTTAAGTGCCACACGTAAAACACGGTTGGGCGATCATGTCTCGAAAAAGACATGACTGACTGGGCAGAAAATTATTCCACAGTAGATTGCCATTGCTTTCTGTGGTAGACTGGTTGCCAGCCAAGGCTATAGAACCCAATATGTTCTGTTATTTAATCCATAACTGCATTGAAGATTATTACTGGAATTCGAACTCGGCTTCCCGATTTCTCGTTCCGAGCTGATATCCACTGCACCACAATGCAAATACCTTTGTGAAAGGTATTAATGCGTCTCTTCCCTCCAGTTATGGATTAAATAACAGGACAGATTGGGTTCTATAGCCTTGTCTGTCAACCAGTCTACCGCAGAAAGTAATGGCAAACTACTGCGGGATAATCTTCTGCCCAGTCAGTCATGTCTCTTTCAAGACATGATCGCCCAAGCGTGTATCACGTATGGCACTTAATAGACTGGTAAAAAGGTAAATCTTTCAAATATTCAGAAAGTAATTACTCTAAGCTTAACTTGATACGGTAAAAATTCTTAAAATCTGGAAATAATCCACAAAGGGATGATAAGCCGTAAAAACAAAAAATCAATCAAAATTAAACAATTGGTTCAGTACAAAGAAAGCAAAAAAATGCATCTCATAACTTGAACCATCTTATTATGTTAAACTGCCTCGAACCAAAAATGTATGTAAGAAATTGAATTATGTTGATAGTGGTTGTAAAGATTTTACATTAAGAAGAATAAAACATATGATATACAATTCTATAGCCGTTTAAGAGTGGGTTATTGAATGACAAAATGAAGAAAGCCCTATGTTATGCGGGTTTTTTTTTCTTTTCTTCAAAAGGACTTACTCAGACTAATAACGATTATTAATTATTAAGGCGAAAATGTAACAAAAGCGCACAGAAAGTAATTTTAGAATCCACCACGACAGACTTATGTCCAGAAGCATACAACATAATTCATTTTCCAAACAAAACTACTGCTTTTGCAATATCAGTTAAGTGCCATACGTGATACACGCTTTGGACGATCATATCTCGAAAGAGACATGACTGACTGGGCAGAAGATTATCCTGCAGTAGGTTGCTATTACTTTCTGCGGTAGACTGGTTGCAAACCAAGGCTAGAGAACCCAATCTGTCCTGTTATTTGACTCATAGCTAGAGAGGGGAAGAGAAGTATTATATTATTAAGTAATAATTAGTGGGGGATCAGTTTATTACTTCATAACAATATAAAACTAAACTCCCACTTTATGCTCATGAGAAGCCTTAATCATGTTTTCAACTATTATATTCAGTCAGTTAAGTGCCATACGTGATACACGCTTTGGGCGATTATATCTCGAAAGAGATTTTTTTTTAATCATATCACCCCGAGCAAGGCGGTAACGCCACTGAAGCGCAGGGGGCTACGTAGGAGTGAAAAGATTGGAAAAGAGAAAGCCGGAGACCACATCCTAAACAGGAAACAAAGGGACTTTGCCTACATTTTTTTCATATTCCACGTGATGGACAAAAAGGTTACTGGGGACTTTGCCTACGTTTTTTCATATTCCACGTGATGGAAAAAAGGTTACTGCTGGCTTTGCCTATGTTTTTACCACAATTATTAATTTCTTTCTTTAATTTACTGTCATGTGAATGTAATTCACAAATTACTATGACTAAGTCCAGTAACTCTATGTAGTTACTTGACATAATTAATAAAAAAATTAACTTTGCGTCTACTTAAACGCGGGTATCCAAAATAATGGTTAGAATCATAGGAAATAACATCAGATAAAAAACCATTAACTCTTTTGAAATTTCTTTATAGGAACAGATTTTTGTTCAATTGAAATAGATTAATCCGAAGAACAAAAAGGGTTTCAAATAAATGCTTGAAGTTTCAATCCTGTGTAAAGAAAACTGTAAAAATACCAATCGTTTGTCAACAAATACTTCAGTAGTTCCCAACATTGAAGAAGAATACTATTAAAGAGTTCTGCCAAACATGGATTTATTAATTTTTAAAAAAATCTGATTATTTTATCAGATTTTGGGAAATGAATTGATTCAAGAATTTATCATGATCAGTTTGTGTAATATATGTATCAAGATGAATGCAGATTCGATGGAATGATAAATGCATGAAACAGTTTGGAAAAAATTATTCTTATATGTTTCACCGATGATCCGGCATCATCAGTAAAAGGAAACATTTCCCCGCAAATCTTCACTCAACAACAATTTAAACTCTGGAATACTTATTCGGTTTTTATATTTTACTTATTACATTATTTCTCACCAAAATCAAGATGATAAGAGCCACTCAAGACAGAGTGATTCTGCATGAATTTTATTTTATAGCGAGACTTTAAGCTGGGGGACATTAGTAGTGGTTTAAATTGGTCTACTTGTCCAAGACACGCTACGCCTAAATGAATACTTTTCTGGTTTTTAATCTATATGCGTGGGTGGTACAGTGGATATCGGCTCGGAATGAGAAATCGGGGAACCGAGTTCGAATTTCAGTTGAATTCCTTGCATTCACTTACGCGCAAATACCCTTGGAAAAGGTATTAATCCGTCTCTTCCCTCCAGTTATGGGTCAAATAACAGGACAGATTAGGTTCTATAACCTTGGCTGGCAACCAGTCTACCACAGAACCACCAACCAGTCTACCGCAGAAAATAATGGTAATCTACTGAGGATGACTTTCTGCTCAGTCACTCATGTCTCCTTCGAGACATGATCGCCTAAGCGTATATCACGTCTGGCACCTAACTGACTGATATGAAGGAAACTGGTCATGCACAGTGACCTTACGACCCCACCATATTATGGGAATTAAAATCATGATGAGATATGCAGATAATACAGCGCTGATAGCTGACACGGAAGGGAAACCACAAGACCTACTACAGGAAGTAGTTAAAGAAAGCGGGAAGAAAGGACTACTGGTCATCTAAACTTATTTATAAATGGAACTTTGTGTTTGTGTGTGTGTGTGTCCGTTACCTATAGACTCCGAAACGGCTGAACCGATTTTCTTGAAAATTGACACAGTTGTACTATAAGCGTCTGCGAGTGTTCTTAGCTAGGTTTTGTGTCGATGTATCCCCGATAAATATAGATAATCGATAATCGAAAAAATCGGGTTATAGTGGTCCGATTTTAATCAAATTTGATACACTCTTAGACAAAGACATAAAAAAACGATATTCAGAAGTTTCAAGGTTGCAGTTCTTACAATAGTGCAAAGAATCGATAATATATACATATAAAAGGCAAGATGTTTGTGTATGTCTGTTTATCTGCCAGTATGTCTGTATTTTTTTCAGCCCCTCTATTTTTGTTTTTGCTTCGGGTTTGGCTCTAAGTAGGTATAATTGTAATTCATAGTCTCAGCCATGATACCATTTACTCAGAGGACTTATTTAGCCTTCAAAATTCAGTTTACGACGAAAAAAACTTATTTGATATCGATACCATGAAATCAAAATTTGACTTACATCCATTCATTTTTCTTTCAGTCTATGGTTTCGCTTGAACTGGAAACAACTATTGCTTTTTAGTCTTTCGTGCCAATGTCCAAATAGTCTGAGCTCCAGGACCATGGATTAGTTTTAAAGCTTTCATTACACCCGAGCAACGCCGGGCTATATTGCTAGTCAGTAAAAAGAGAAAACCAAAATTCCATCTACAGGTGGTGGATACTAAAATCAAGCAGGTACAGAAATTCAAATACCTGGGAAACGTTCTAACAGATGACGGTAAGTGCGATGCGGAGATTCGAAGATTTTTTAGCATGGCCAAGGATATATTCCAATGACTGAGAGACAAGAAAATTTCGCCAGAAACAAAGTAGAGAATACTGAATTGTTATGTGATGTCTGTCTTTCAATATGACAACTAATGCTCGACAATATCATCAACGATGAAGGAAAGACTTGAAGCAGCCAAACTCTGGTTCTACAGAAGGATACTGAGGATACCATGGACCGAACATGTTAGCAACGACGAGGTTTTGGAGAAGATGAGAACGGAAAGGAAACTGATACCTAACACCAGGAAAAGATAGCTGATGTTTCTGGGACATGTAATGAGGAAGGAGGGCTTGGAGAATCTGATACTCACAGGACGGACAGAGGGAAAGATAGACAGGGGAAAGTAACGCGTGACATACTTGATGATCTTGAGCAACTGGATGATAGAGCAGGGTTTTAGAACAGTAACGGGAAAAGGTGTGTTATGATCTAGAAGGAATAGGGAGATGTGAAAAACCATGATCGCCCACGTCCTGAAAGGATACGGCACGTAAAAAGATGATGATGATGATGATGATGATGATGAAATCTAATTTATTTGCTAATTTTCGATTATCTCTACATCCGCATTTTTGTCTCGGTCTTCGAATTTTTTGAAGAATTCGGTTAACCTTTTATTGCATTTATTCACTGCTTTTGTCTTCTAATTGGGTTCTGCGGATTTATCACGATGCTAACATAGGTTTAAAGGGTAGGGTCGATAGTATTTACGCATCTTCTGTAACTGCTGCAAGCGGACCTGATATAGTCGTGAAAAACTCCGAGAAATGTTCTCATATTCTCACAAACAACAGTAAGCATAACAAAGAACATCTGAAAATAGTTTTCAACTTAATCTTTTAAAGAAATCCATTGGAAACAGTTTTTCTCTTCAACAATATAAACTATTTCTTGCCGATTCAGTCACTTATCAGTCAATTAAATACCATACGTGATACACGCATGCGCGACCATGCCTCTCTCTCGAGACATTATCGCCAAAGAACATTTTCTCGCAGTAGGTTGCCATTACTTTCTGCTGTAGACTGGTTGCTAACCAAGGATATAGAAGCCAATCAACCTTGGTATTTGGCCCAAAGATGGAGGGAGAAGAGACGGATTAATACCATTCCTAAGGGCATTTGCGCGTAAGTGAATACAACGAATTTTATCTGAATGATATATTGATTAAAAGTGTAAATAATGGACAACATATCGAGTTTGTAAAAAGAAGTTTTGAAAAAATACGAAAGTAGGTGTTTAAATTTAGTGAGGAAAAGTGCGAAATGTTTTTGCCTCAAATCAAGTAGTGAGGACAAATCATTAGCAAAAAAGTTTGTCAACAAATGCCGTCGAGGGCAAGCGCAATTAAGAACATGTCTTCTCCAACATGTGCGTTGTGGTGCAGTGGATATCGGCTCGGAAAGAGAAGTCGGGGAGCCGCGTTCGAATTCCAGCCGAATTCATTGCATTCACTTACGCGCAAATACCCTTGGGAAAGGTATTAATCCGTATATTCCTTCCAGTTATGGGTTAAATAACAGGACAGATTGGGTTCTATAGCCTTGGTCGGCAACCAGTCTACCGCAGAAAGCAATGGCAACCTACTGCGAGATAATCTTCTGCCCAGTCAGTCATGTCTCTTTCGAGACATGATCGCCCAAACGTGTATCACGTATAGCACTTAACTGACTGACTGAATATAATAGTTGGAAACAATTAAAACTTCTACTGGCCATAAAGTAGGGGATCAGTTTTCTATTGTTATGAAGTAATAAACTGATCTCCCCACTAATTTTAATTAATATAGTAATGTAATATAACCTATTTCTTTTATCATCCAGCTACGAGCTAAATAATAGAACAAATTGGGTTCTATAGCCTTGGTCGGCAACCAGTCTACCGCAGAAAGCAATAGCAACCTACTGCGGGATAATCTTCTGCCCAGTCAGTCATGTCTCTTTCAAGACATTATCGCCCAAGCGTGTATCACGCATGGCACTTAACTGACTGTCTTCTTTAACATACTTTACGAGGCTACAGAAATTTCTAGGACTAGCAAATTATTATCAAATCTACAAATCTAATATGCAAAATTTGAGAGTTCCACTGAACAATTTGTTAAAAAGGAGTAAAGTGGAATCGGAGTGATAAGTGTTAAAAGTGAGAAAAGCTGGATTAATACCTTTCCCAAGGGTATTTGCGCGTAAGTGAATGCAAGGAATTCAACTTGAATTCGAACTCGGCTCCCCGATTTCTCGTTCTCAGCCGATATCCACTGCACCGTAACGCACATCCAGTCGCTTATAAAACAGTAAAGCATTTTTTATATATTTTGATCTGACTTTCGAAGAAGAGGAGTTATCAATATTTACACTGTTTATATTCGTACTATTGTCCTCATATATGTTGTTCTTATAACAATGTTTCGGCCGTTGTGCCCTCCGGCCTTCGACAGGTCTATATTAAGCTGAGTAACCTACAGGGAATTAATTTCTGGGATGAGGAGTTAGCAATATTCACACTGTTTATATTCGTACTATTGTCCTCATGTTTATTGTTGTTATCACAATGTTTCAGCTGTTGTATCTTCCGACCTTGATCAGGACTATATTGAGCAGAGTAACCTACAGGGAATTAATTTCTGGGATGAGGAGTTAGCAATATTCACACTGTTTATATTCGTACTATTGTCCTCATGTTTGTTGTTGTTATCACAATGTTTCAGCTGTTGTATCTTCCGACCTTGATCAGGACTATATTGAGCAGAGTAACCTACAGGGAATGAATTTCTGGGATGAGGAGTTATTATTTACGCCATATATATATGTACTGTTGTCCTTATCTTTGTTGTTATTACAACGTTTTGGCCGTTGTACCCTCTTATTTTTCTCAGGTTTATACTGATCGGGGCATTGGCCTTATGAATAAAAGTGTTGGTTTGTGAATTTAGTGATATTGTGATTGTGAGTTCAATCCCTCGGTCGGGCAGTGGAAACGGGCGAGCAACAACTGATCAATCCTAATTAAAAATAAGAACTAGACGAGATATCCCTAGACATGAGAAGTGGAACAAGAACAGTCTGGCCCCATAGATTAAATAAAAGATTCAGTTCAGAATTTCTTTCAGATTACCTAGATCATTATAGAGCTGAGGAAGGCCGCAGTACATAACGGCCGATGAATTTTGAGTTTGAGTTTTGTTTAACGGCATATCAACCTCTGTGGGTTATTTCATGCCAAAAACGTGGGGTTTTAAGGTATTTCTTTAATGTTCGGTTATAGTGAAAAGGTTGCTTTAGTCAGATTTCAATGAAATGTCTTTGTTTTTATTTTTTTTATTTTAGAAAACTGAAAATGCTTTCTTGTTTTGTATTAAAAAATGTTTTGCCGAGAATTTTTTTTTCCTTCAAAAATGTGTTATGGTAATTTTTTCTTCAAAAATGTATTGTTGGTAATATATTTCCTTCAAAAATGTATATTTTTCTATAAAAGTATTTTTATGAATATATTTCTATAAAAGAGTATTTTTATACTTTCAAATTGTTTTGACCCCAGCTTGGGTGTTAACTATTTCCCTTTGGCTAGGACGATGCATTTTGATAGCAACAATATGAGGACAATAGTCTGGATATAAATAGCGTAAATAACAAGGGAAATGTTTGAAGAAAACTTACTCTAACATTTACAGCTAGATCTAAGATGATTCAGTGATTTTAAGAATTGTAATTTTATTTACGTTTCTGTGTCTGATGTTACAAAATAATTATAGCTGTAATAATAATTTCGAAGTGTGGACTGATGGAATACAGACTTTCACTATTTAAAATAACAAAAGCCACAAATAACGGTTTTACGCTCCAAGAAAAGCCTCTCTTCATAAAAAAAAATATAATAATTCCAGATAAAACTTAAATTTAAAACCGCGTCTGGCCGCCAGTCGATAACAATCGTCCCATTCAGGACCGGAAATAGACAGTGAAAAGGGCGAATGGATTAACGTGAATCAAGTGGGAAAACATCCGGGAATCAACACCAAACATCAAAGCCAATTTTTTTTCAATATCATTTTTTTAAATCAAAGAGAAAAAAAAATTGGAAAACATACAAATTTTCGCTTTTTGTTTTCAGAGTTGAAAACAAACTTCATTCTTTTGGTTTGGCTAATTCTCACTTTCTTCTTTGTCAAGAAAAATATCCTGTTTTTATAACCGATTATATTGCAAATGAATTGTGGTAGATCACCTTTTTGTAAATAGTAAAATTAATCAGATCTTATATTTAAATACAGAAAGTGAGGAAAGTGCTTAGACGCTTGTAAAATAAAGTATATATAAGAATCGAAAATTTATTAAATTCGCACAAGCAACATATTTTGATAAAAAATCATATACTTGTTTTATACCTACCTTTACACAGGAATGGGATGTTCCTGTACTTTTAAATACGTAGACACTATTGGAGCAAATTGGAGGAGAGAAGAGAGGGATTATACTGACTAGCATTTCACTAGCAGTGTATCTACTTCACGCAACGTGCAAGTCTTATTCTTGTTGATTCCCAAACTTCGTTTTGTTGATTATTCAATATAAAGTCATTTAAGGATAGAATTAAGAATTATACTTTTAAACCTACAATGTAGTCAGTCAGTCAAGCACCACCATACCTGATACACGCTTTGAGCGATCTTGCCTCTTTCGAGACATGATTGACTGGGCAGATGATTACCCCGCAGTAAGTTGCCATTACTTTCTGAGGTATACTGGTTGCCAGCCAAGGCTATAGAATCCAATCTATCCGGTTATTTAACCAATAACTGGAGGGAAGAGACGGATTAATACCTTTCCCAAGGGTATTTGCGGGTAAGTCAATGCAAGGAATTCAACTGGAATTTGAACTCGGCTCCCCAATTTCTTGCTCCGAGCCGATATTCACTAACCGACAAAACAAAATTATTACACATGCATGCGTGTGCGCACACACATATATTCAAGAATGAAACTTCCTATTGACAATAACTCATGATTGTTTTAATATCGCCGTGGCAGAAGTGCAGAGATGGTAACGGAGTGTTCATAGACCTCGGGCATCAATAGATGGCCAAACCATCAGCTATTGTCATTACAAGCTGATGATTACGGGATCTATCATAGAGACCTACATGACCAGTCTTCCTTCAACATCCAGATTGGAAGAAAATGTGCAAAAGGTATAGCATTTTTTTCATAATGGTATCGCCCCAAGCATGGCATTTTACTGATACTGTTTTGCAAGAATTTACATAGGAGAAAAGATATGAGAGAGTGACAGGTTACAGGGGGGGGGGGTGTCAGGAAGTGGGTAAGAAAAGGATGAGAATACTGATGAAAGTGGAGTGGACGGAGAAAGAAGCATGAGAGAGAATGCAAGTTAGTGAGATAGGAGATGACTATTGACTTTACATTTAACTTCTTGTAGCTGTCGAGGAAGCGAGTAAACGGAAGGGAGTTCCACAGGCGGGAAGTGCGAGAAAAGAAGCTGAGAAGTAGAATTTGCGTTTACATTTTATTGATTTCACAGTAAAAAGGTGGGAGCTAGTTGCTAGTCTTGCGGCTCGAATAAATTCATATACAGGGGGTACCATTGAGCTAAGTTCACCGGAGCAGAAGCCGTGAAAGTATGTGTAGAAAATGTTCTGGACTTTAGCATTATACTGTTCAAAATAAAACATGTTTCATGAAAATAGACCAATAATTAATAAAGTTATCAACAACTTTAAATAGAGAATATTTTCCACCCACCCTGTACATATGTGTGTAAAAAATTTTTGATATAATTAAAAGTATATCTATAAATAAAGACAAAAGGGAAACTTATCTTAGCCGACGTGTTTAGGGCTCTGATACCTTGATATAGCCTATCAGAGGACGAAACGCGTAAAACAAGATAAGTTTTCCTTTTTTCTAAATCTTCACACACGTACACACATACATATACAGTCTTTGAGATTTCACTCGCCCGATCGACTCAGACGATTAAAAACTTAATTGGGCGATTAATGTTTATTGCTTTACTCGCCCGCGGTCGATTAAAAATCTCGCAATGAAAAAGGAAATCTGATTCTTTTACTGCCCAAAAGTATGCCATTGAAGACTCACAAATGGCCTACAATGGCATTATTGAACTCTTGGCTTTTAATGTCCCGGTCAGTGTAAACGTTCGTTTAATTAATATTTCCAGAGTGGAGCAAAAATGTCTCTGTCTTCCAGATTAAAGCTCACTTGTAAAAATATTATCCTATATTTCCTCCCCGCTAACGAAAAGTAAAAACGAATATTTGAAAGGTAGAAAAAAAAGAATACGCAACATCTTTCAACCACGCACCGAAAAACAAATTATACAAGTAATTTTTTTATAGCAAATCGTTAAGAATTTAGGTACCTCCACTCATTTGTCAAAAAAAAACCAAAAAAAAAAAAACAGCATGCCATGATGTTAAAAGCAAAGTTTTATTATCAAAATGTATGTGCTATTATTAAGAGGAAATATCAAATTTTTTTTTTTTTTTAATTTTCAAATCCTTTCTAAGACGTTCGAAATTTTAATTAAAATTTCATTTTTTGTTTTCCGTCAGCGATTCACGCTATGTTCAGGTAAGGCGACTATTAAGAAAATGGAGTCGGTCGAGTAAAATGATTTTGGGGCGAGTAAATTTCCCTCGTTCTCGACCGCTGGTCGAGTGATTTCTTTTTCAAATCTCAATGGCTGCACATATATATAATTACTCAAAGTACATTCTTCTCTGTATGAATGTATATTAGTTGGCACAATATCAGTGAATTATATACTTCGTCTAATGAAGATTTTGTTCGCTTTATCTCCAATTTATAATACCCTTGAGCGGCTTATATGATGGACAAGGTGGGCAATGTCCTCTAACGTGGACACTGTTGATTACTCTTTCAAGTCGAGTCTATAGTATTAATGGTCACATCTTGGCAAACAGTCACACAGAAAATGGTCAACAAGAGGGAAATTTATATTTCTTCAGGAATTACTGGTCAGTGGTTGTACTACATTTTAGGAATGTGCTCTACGCCTAGCCAAGGATTAAGGCAATGAACTTGTTTACCAATCATTGTTGGATTATCTATAATCTCAGTCGGGTTTGAAATGGGATTTTCTTAGCAAAGAAGAAATCATTTTCAGAAGATTGGGTTTGCTAAATGAATCCAAACTTATTTCCATTCCTTTAAAGCTTTATTACAAATTGCTTACTCTAAACAAATCGAATATTTAAAAATTGTCTTGAGGCTAAGGTAGGTAAATATTTAATATGGTTGTCAAAAGTGTGTTCGAACCCAAGTGAAAGTCAACATTCTATAAGTTGATTTTCAAAATACTCAGTTTCTGCCAACTTGGAAAATTATCTTGCATCAGTTTACCCTCATATTCCCCTTTTGTTTGTCCTTGTACCAGACTAAGAAAAGTTTAGTAAATTTTATTTTTCTTGTTATTGATTCTTTTTATCACAATACTAGGTCGGTACACTCATCGGCATTCATAGTTTCGTTAGGTTAGGGTACTTGATTTTATAGCATTACTAAGTCAGTTAATCTCGACGTTAGTCACTGTATTGTTATTTGATTTATGTAACGGCATATCAACTTCTCATGGGTCATTTAATACTGAAATTTAATTGTTTTTGTGGAGGAGCTTTGAATTAATAAAAATATGATATATATTATTCTGCTTTCACAGTTGAATACATGGTAGATGACACTCAGCTTTTGTGCATATACATGTTTGTGTGGACGTAATTATTAGAGGCGGTAATGTCTGTGCTTTATGTTGTAGTCTTGTTGAAGATATATTTTGGAATACAGTTTGATTTCTTTTAAGAAATTGTCGGATATTATATGTATTAATGTCATGAAAGAGTTCTTTGTTTTTTATTGTTTGATTTTGTTTAGCGGCATATCAACCTTCATGTGTTATCAAATGTCGAAATCTAAATATTTTGAACACAATTTATATACTACAAATGGGTAGTTTTGGTAATTTTACAATAAATATGCACTGTTGGTATTTCTTTTGTAATATAAGTATGTATAGGTCATTTAATGACAATATTAACTTTCTTGGTGACTTTTAATGCAATAAATGTATGAATAATGTTATTCTGCTTTCACACTTGAATACATGGTAGATGACACTCAGCTTTTGTGCATATACATATTTGTGTGAACGTAAATATTAGAGGCGGAGTTGTATGTGTTTTATGTTGTAGTTTTGTTGAAGTTATATTTTACAATACAGTCTGATTTCTTTAAGAAATTGTAGGATATTATATGGAAAATTTTATGATATCACTAAAAGTATATCCATAAAAAAGACAACATGAATAAAGATCAAAATAAAACTTAATATAGCGAATATTACATAGCATTATTGGTGCGTTTGAAGAAAAGAAGTCGCCAAAAAACGGACACAAATGAAAAAGAAAAAGTGATCGTTCTCCAAGACAATGCACCGTGTCACAAGTCGATCGCAACGATGGCAAAACTAGATGAATTACACTTCGAATTGCTTCTGCATCCACCCTGTTCTTTAGATATACCCCACCAGCGACTACAGGCTGACCACAAAAGAATGCTCAAGAGAAAGAGATTTGGCTCTTATGATACTGAAGCGTATCTGAGGCCAAAGACAAATCGTTCTACGAAAAAGACATTGAATTGTTAGAGAATCGTTGGACTCAGTGTATCACACTAAAAGGTGACTATGTTCATGAATAAAGTCGAATTTTGCCTAAAAGTTGTTTTATTAGTTAAGCCTAGGACTCATGGAGAGATATGTTATTATAGATATTTAAAATATAGCAAATGTTTTTTGATGAGTGAAATGTTTTATATAATAATTGATGTTAGTGAACATTATGAATAAGTATAAGAAAAGAACACATTTATTCATTTGAAGAACAATTTACAACATACAGAGCTGTTATCTTTCTTTTAATGTTTTTTAATAGAACAATGGCAGTTCTGCCTTCGAAAGCGTTCAGTGTATTATGTCAGACTAAGAACAGATTAATTTTTTCGTCTGTCCACATCCTGGAGGCGAAAAGAAAGCAAAGTGCTTCATATCTCCCGCCGAGGTGATAAAAAAACGGACGATGGACAGTTTTGTAACCAATCCAGAACTCCCATAGACATAGCGTTCTGCAGAGCTGAGCAGAGTCTTAAATTCTACTGATGTTATGTGTGTGTTTTGACCAGTGCGTGTGTGTTGAATTCCCAAAACACAATGTTTAGGTTCTCCTTTATCTTTTCACTCACTGTTTCTCTCTGAAGTTTTCGTGAGATATATTTTTTTATTTTGCTCCAAAGACGCACTAAATTACAAACTTGAATTTATTTAATTAATTTGATATTCTGAATAAAACGATGAAGCCAAAGTGAAACGAGCCAAAAATAATTCCATTCTGATATAAAAAATACGTAGAGAAAAAAAAATGTTCCCAGGTGTCTAAACAAGAAATTTTTTCTTTCTGTCAATCTATTTGCCGAAAATATCTTCAACAGGAATTTAAATATATCCGTGCATTTATTTTCGTAAAGATTAAATTAAATTTTAGAAATTTTAAGAAATGGTTGAAACAAATTATAGTGCATTGAGAACAGTATTTTTTTCATTTTATTTTCTATTTTTCCTGATTCATTCCAAAAGACTTCGAGCTAGCGAAAGAAATGTAATTAAGAGAGAGTTTGCGATATGAAAATAGTTTAGAGTGCTAAAATCAACGATACTTATAGTTGATGGCAAAAATCATCTCATATAATGCTGTTCGTTTTAAAGATTTATTTTTATGGAGGAAAAAATGCGTTTCAGCAGAAGAGATTCTTCAGTAGAATTATAATTGTTGGTGGTGCTTCATTACATCACCAGATTCATCAGGAAAGGTAAGAAGGTATTTTGTAATGGCGAATTTGAAAGAACACCAGGCAGATCTCAGAGTTGCAAAGTAAAGAATATTCTATTTGATCGCCTCACAAATTTACAGACAATTTTTTTCTTTAGAAATATAGTATTGAAGGTAAATTTTCGTTGTAAGTCCCGACGCTTTTCCTCTTCAAATTTATCCAAAATAGCATTATCTCTGTGCAAATGTATTGCTGAACTCAAATCAACTGTTAGTTATTGAAGAAACTTAACTTTTTTTTATCTAAATGTCCATAAAAAAGACGAACTATATCTTGCACTTTTTCTCTCCCGTAACTCTCACGAAGTCATATAATTACCTGCAGAATGATGTACTGCGCATGCAACGAATTTTGGCAGATTTTTGGTCGATTTTTCTTCCTTTACTGATACTTCCGGCGATGTACTTCCGGTAATGAAACTAATGCGCTATTGTATTTATACGCTTATTACTTTCATTACAGGAAGTGCATCGCCGGAAGTTTCAGTAAAGGAAGAAAATCGACCCACATTCGACAGGAAATTGCTGCCTACGTAGAACGTCATTCTGCAGTTAATTACATGACTTCGTGAGAGTTACAGGAGAGAAAAAGTGCGAGATATAGTTCGTTTTTTAGGGACTGAAACAAACATTTACCGTATTGAAATAACGAAACGGCCAAAGAAGAACTAAACTTGAATAAACGAAAGCAGACTGTTGTTTGATTGGCATTGAATCCAGAACTATTAAAGTCGCTAGAAGGTATGCCACTGACTGATTATAAAGTCGCCACCATTCACGATAAAGGAGGGTATTATTAATGACGAGCCATTACTTTCAGAAGGTAATGGCAACCAACTGCAGGAAAATTTTCTGCCTCGTCATCTTTCGAGACATGACCGCATAAAGGTATGGCACTTAACTGAATTGCCTAGCACATGAGTGACTTTTGGCAAGCGATTAGACGAAAAAAAAAACAGAGGATTAAGAAAGACCTTATAAATATAAATTCAGTAAGAATTGGGAAAAATGAAAGGCAACAAGAAATCTTGGTTAATCTTGAAAATAAATTTTTACATTCTTTTTTTCATAACATTATGGATATCTAAACTTATTTATAAATGGAACTTTTTTTGTCTGTGTAACGAAAAGGAAATCTGTGATACGTCTGTGTTTCAGGCAAACAAAACTTTTGATGACATACAGGTACTCTCTTGGTTTCCTGGCCTTTCCAACGTCGTCGTAGTCGTCTTCTTCTCACTCAAACACTTCGTCAACCGACTTACTTCGTACTGCCAAAATCGCCGCCTTTCCTCATTTTATCCCTTTTTACAGCTGCTTATGTGCATACAAATTACAACGGGCGGCTCGTATGTCGACATGGCTGCCTCTCATTTGCATACCTTGTAAAACCGAGCGCCCTCGCACAGGAACAAGGCATTAGATCGCCCGGATGAACACACGCCTCCTTGATCTTCAGATCACAATGTTCCGTCGGCCTTTCTCAGGGTTGTTTCATGCACCTCATCGTCCCTTTCCGACGACGCAGCGGTTGCAATTCGTTTCATGACCACCACCGCCACTTTGAGCCAACCACATACGGGAAAGTAGTTCACCAGTTTTCCACATACACAAAAGATGCTCCGGCGCGTGATCACAGGCGGGACCTCTGGAATGTTGCTGCTCCTTCTCCAATGAAGTCTCTCTCCGTTGCTGCGAACGTACAGTCCTAGTACTTTTGCACTGTTCTGTAGAAACTCTGGCTCCTTGAATGTCAGCCCAAAACGTTCAAAATGTTTATTGACCGCCTGGGAAGACACAATGTTTTCATTGATGATGTCATCAATGTACGATAATGTTGCTTTTTGGATATCTTCATCCTGCTGCCAAACTGCATTCATGATTACTGCCATGATGCTCGGAGACACGTTGAGGCCAAACCCCAATCGGGTAAGACAATATCAGGCTCCCTTGATTTCCACGGTTTGAAATGGCCACAGTGGCTTTTCGATACGTATTTGCAAGTAGGCTCGGTGCAGGTATAATATTGCAGCATCCAACCCCTACCGACGCCAATCCCTCAATTTGTGCGCGCACACGTCAGCGCCGGCCGTATATGCTTCAACGTACTGGTTGAGTTCGCGATAACCCATGACTGGTCGGACCTTTTGTTTGTTCCGCTGCACGATAGCCATCAAGGGGATCAGTTCCCTCGGGGGTCCGAGTTCATCACCGGACCATTTCCACAATGCGGTCCATGTACGCGTGTCCTCGTTATACTCTGCGTGAAAGTCGGGCTCATCGAGGATGATTGCAGCGCAAGTCTGTGTTTCATGTTGGGGAAACCTCACTTTGCCAGTTCCACCTAGCTGCATGATCACATCCCGGATGAACACAGTCTGTGTGTGTGTCCGTTAACTATAGACTCCGAAACGGCTGAATCAATTTTCTTGAAAATTTACACAGTTGTATTATAAGCGTCTGCGAATGTTCTTAGCTAGGTTTTGTGTCGAGGTACCCCCGATAAATATCGAAAATCTATAATCGAAAAAATCGGGTTATAGAAGGAGTGGTCCGATTTTAATCAAATATGATACACTGATAGACAAAGACATAAGAAACGATATTCAGAAGTTTCAAGGTTGCAGTTCTTCTAATAGTGCAGAAAATCGATAATATATATAAGCTTCCATTACACCCGAGCAACGCCTGGCTATACTGCTAGTTAAGATTAAATAGAGATGTAATGACAAATAGGAAAAAATTAGGTCTATTTTTAGATACACCAGTTACGCCTTTATAGTTAAGAAAATCCGTATTAGATGGAAGCGAATCACCTTTATTTCCTCTATGTTCCATATGTAAAGTGAAACTTTCACTTAGATTTTTTTTTCTAAACTGTCACTAAGGGAGACAAAGTTCGACATAGCTATTTCCTTGAACCTTTCTTGACTTCTTCATGGCAAAAGGTAATTTGATATCTATCCCTCGATAAGGATAATCTCCAATTTTATCACACACCTCAGTAATCATAACCGTTTTAAAAGTAACGATCTAGCTTGAGTGGCTCTCGAAGTTTGTACTGGGTAAACATTAATATGGAAAAAAATGAACGTCCCAGTAAAATTGAGCCCTACACACACTCCTATCCTAACTAACCCTTTTACCGTTGAAGTTGTTAAATGTAACCGGCTCTTCTACTTTAATAGTTTATTTTCTCGCACTTCCTGTTTGTTAAACTCCCTTCTGTTTGCTTCCTTCCCTGATAGCTACAATCTCTAAAAGGTTCTATTTCCTTGCATCCAATCTCTTATCTTTCTTCGATATACCCTGTGCCTTGTCTTTTTGTTTGTTTTTGTTTGTTTGTTTTTGTTTTTCACTGTAACCTCCTGCGCAACAGTGTCGGTCCTGCCTTGCTTGGGTGAAATGATTATAAAAATAAATAAATAAGAATGTAGCTTATCGTCATACCCAGAACAACTGCAAAGAGTCGGTTGCCTGAACTTTACAATCAATATAGATTAAATAGTGCAATTAAATTATTATAAAAATTAGAAGATTCTTTATTTTTGTATAGCTTACGTACAATAATAGATTATTATTATTATTATTATTATTATCATTATTATTATTAATGGCAGTAGTAATAAAGTAATAAAAATCTTTTCATAATAGACAATAGTGAGGCAGTGTCAACTCAGTTCATTCTCTTTACTACCAGTAATGAAAGCTCTAGCCGCTTGTTCGCTCTTTAACAGTTCCTTACTATATAATTTTTTGCAATAATTATGTCATCGATTTGTGAATATATATATATATATATATATATATATATACACACTATCGGCCATGATTATTAGGCCACCCCAGTTTTTTTTAAAAGAAATTATGTATTTCATAACATTTTTAGTATTTATTGTCAAGTGAATAATTCCAAATGAAAAGAGAATGGTTCTTTTGTTATTATTACTTTGCAAAATTTTACAAGACAAGGAAGAAAAGATGAACTCATCCGAATCACCCTAAATTTTCTTCATTCTTTTATTAATGAAACTGCAATATAGGTAATTATTAAAAACTTATAAATTCATTTGATGCACATGTTATTGTGCAATATTAACAAAAGAACCATTCTATTTTCATTTACAATTATTTTCTTGGCAATAAATACTAAAAAATAGTATGAAATACATCATTTCTTTTAAAACATTGGGGTGTCCTAATAATTATGACGGATAGTGTGTGTATATATATATATATATATATATATATATATATATATATATATATATATATATATTCATCCTGTCTCGCTCAGAGATTTGGATTATTTTTTTCCCTATATCATAATGTAAGTTACTCAATAGCAGGAACATCAATATTTTACCGTCATTTTAGACGGTATAACGATATAAATATTTTACCGTCATTTTTTACAGCACAGACCCACTCGTAATCATAATAATAATAACGGTGAACAAAAAATGTAACAAAAGACTGTAATAAACATTAATTAACTCCCACTATAAATGTTTCTTATTAAATCGTGAACTTTCAATTTTTTGACTAAGGGCGCACTTTATGCTCTCTCCTTACATAACCGAATTTTTACGATTGCTATTCTTACGCTTTTTGTACCCTTCAGTAAAATTTACGAATTGTTGATAACTATAATTTGCCATTTATTAATTTACCATTAAACAGAGAATAAGATTCTACTTATTCATTTCATCCTAAGGGGTGCACTTTATGCTGTCTTCTTACATATCCGAACTTTTATGATTGCTATTCTTAAGCTTTTTTGTACCCTTCAGTAAAATTTACGAATTGTTGATAACTATAATTTGCCATCTATTTGAAGGACCTAATCAGATGGATGACGGAACGAGGATTGCATGGCGTAACAGGGATAGGAAAACGTGGAAAGCCATGATCGCCTATGTCCTGAAGGGACAGGGCACATAAAAGAAGATATATGCCAACTGTTTATAAAAAATTATAATGTGGATATAAAGCGGGGGAGTAAATCTATAATATAATCGATATATAAACTGATCCCTCATTTTGTGGCCATGTTAGTTTCTGTACATTTATATTTTAGATTTATGGGCTTGAGCTATCCGATGACAAAACGGGTGTTACACGATATAACAGGAGAAGGCGTGCTCAGAGCCACCAGGGATAGGGAAACGTGGAAAGCCATGATCGCCTACGTCCTGAAGGGACAGGGCATATAGAAGAAGAATTTACTGTTAAAGAAAGAAAAGTTTCTACTTACTCATTTCATTCTTAGGAATGGTAAGACCTCTTCGGGTGGATTCCGTTGTTATTGTAGTCACCTTCGTGAACCATTTCTCTTTTTTCCACCATTTCGTCGTTTTTCTTTGCCACCATTTCATCACATGTTCGTCCCTTGTCCAGTACGGCGGGAACAACTTAGTTTTAAGCTTGAGATATCTCTTTGTGCTAAGCGTCCGATCAGTCGTCATGGTTGGTCTTTCTTCTCCGGTAATTCTCGACTTAATTGTTTTTAATGTTTTTGTAGTCATATCTTCATTCGTTAAATTTGTTGCCGTGACATTTACTGATATTTCTCTCTCAATCTCGCTCTTGATTGTTGTCAATAATTTTGTTTTACTTATTGCCCTTGTTTTCCTAATTTCTGTTGTTTTTGCAGTCACATTCTGGGTCACATTCTGGGTCACATTCTGGGTCACATTCTGGGTCAGCTTCGTTGTCGCTGCCGTAATTTCTGTGATTTCCTCCAGTAGTTTATTAGGTTTGGTTTTCTGTGGAACATGCCTTGTCGTTAATATTGGTGCTGTAATGGAGGAAACAGCGAATTTTTCTTTCAATTCCTGACAGTCATCTTTTCTTGATTTACTCCAAACACACACTTTGTGTTTTGACGAAAAAACGGTGTCACCCGGACAAGAGAGCTTCCAAAATCTTCTTCCGAAACAAATGTAAAAAATCTTACAATCTAACGGGTCCCGGATGTAAACCTGTGCAAATGAGAACAGAGGGCAAATCTCACTGGACTTTCCTCGACTCGACATCAACTCACGGGCTTCCCAAGTATTGATAAATAGTAAAAAGGTGACAAATATTAAATTCAATAAATAAGCCGAGATATTAGATAGAAATCTGCACGGATTTGTTCGATTAGAAAACATTTCTTTTTTTTTAATTTAAATAAATATATTAAATAGTGTGATTTTAAGTTAAAATAAATTAAACATCAAAACAATGTTTGCTTTTTTAGAACCATCATTATAATTGCAGTTTTAGCTGGTATCATCAAATTAAAGATGGAAGTAATAAGAACCTAAAGAGAAAACTAAATTTGTCCTCAGTATTTAGGGTTTTTTTCAGGTTTATAAGTAACTAGATATTTTACTAAACTACGTTAACATGAATCATTGATTTTCTTTATATTTCTGTATAATATCTAGTAGTGAAAGAAGACTGACTGCTCTTGTCGACATTTGCCAGAACGAAAATACATTTGAGGCTTTATAGACAGTGTAGGGAGTCCGAAATGTGTGTATGTCTCAAGTCTTTGTGTATGTGTGCTGCAGCGGTGTTCACATCAGCTGAAAGGCGAAAATAAAATAACGATTTGGAATAAATCTTTTCAGCCAACTACCGGTGTTTGTTGTGTGCTTTTGGACACTTACGTTTCCTGTTAAAAAAGAAATGGAATATTTCTGCATTTTTTTATATTTTACTTTATTTCTTTTCTTCTTATTCTATGTGCTCTGTCCCTTCAGGACGTAGGCGATCATGGCTTTCCATGTTTCCCCATACCTGGTGGATCTTAGTATATTTTCTCCTGTTACACCTCGCAACCCCCGTTCCGTCATCCACCTTCAAATATCTTCAAATATGTTATCTGCTGCCTTCCTCTGTCTCTTTTTCCTTCTATCCGGCCTGTCAGTATCAGGTTCTCCAAGCCCTCCTTCCTCATTGCATGTCCCAGAAACTTGTTGTTTCTTCCTGATGCTCACTATTAATTTTCCTTTCGTTGCCATTCTTTCCAACACTTGATATTTGCAGCATCCTTCTGTAGAACCACATTTGCCCCGCCTCAAGTTTTTTCCTCATCTTCAATATTGTCCAGCATTCACTGCCGTATTGAAGAACTGACATCACATAGCAATCCAGCACTCTTTTCTTTGTTTCTAGTGAAATTTTCCTGTGTCTTAGTACTTTACTCAGCTTCTGGAACGCGTCCTTCGCCATGCCAATTCGCCTTCGGATCTCTGTGTCGCACTTTCAATCTCCTGTTAGAACACGTTCTAGGTATTTAAATTTTTGTACTTGTTTGATTCTAGTATCCCCCACCTGTATTTGGCATTTTGGGTTGCTCTTTTAAATTTTGAAATATAAACGAGTGAACTTTTATCATTTCTACGTCTTATTGAACATTTACTTACTAATGTAATAAAAATTATTGATCATCAATAATTCAATAATCAATAATCAATAATCAATGGGCAAAAAAAAAACCCGTTTCTGTTCATTAACCGATTAACTTAGCTCACTGGTGCCCCTTATATAAGAATTCACTCGAGCTACAAGATTAGCAAATAGGTCCCACTCTTTTACTGTAAAACCAATAAAATGTTACCGCAATTCTACTCTATCAGCTTATTTTTCTCGCACTTCCCGCCTGTAGAATTCCCTTCCATTTACTTGCTTACATGACAGCTACAATCTCCAAGAATTTAAATGTAAAGTCAATAGTCATCTCCTATCTCACTAACCTGTATCCTCTCTCATGCTCCTTTCTCCCTCCACTCCACTCTCATCAGTATTCTCATCCTTCTCTTACCCACTTCCTGACACCCCCAATAACCTGATACTCTTTCTCATAACTTTCCTCCTATGTAACACCCTGCACAACAGTGGCAGTAAAATGCCTTGCTTGGGCCGATATGATTATTAAAATAAATAAACATATGATTAAGATGTCTCCGTACGGAGTAAGAGTTTAACCAAGTGTTTGCCCAAATTATTGTTTTGATCCTCACTAGGTGCCCCATATTTGCAGCCTTTTGCCAAAAATAAGCCAAGTATAGTCGATAGCTATCAGACATGTTAATGTAGTTCAAACGGAGACAGGAAATGTGATGTGTTATTTCCTTCCTCCGCTCTTTTCTACTTCTCTGGTTATTAATATGTAATAATCTTAGCCATTTTCTGCATCAGAAAAAGTTCAATTTATCACAGTAAATGAGTGTAAGGACACTGTCGAATATTATACACTAATCTTCCAGTATTTGTCTATATTTCTAAGATGAGGTATTATTTACAGTATTTAAATTATTCAGACTATTGTCCTCATATTTGTTGCCATTTGTACGACGTTTAATAATAGATCATTCTATTTGTCTATATTTCTGAGATGAGGTAGTATTTACAGTATTTACATTATTCGGACTATTGTCATCATCTTTGTTGCCATTTGTAAGACGTTTAATAATAGATCATTCTATTTGTCTATATTTCTGAGATGAGGAAGTATTTACTGTATTTACATTATTCGGACTATTGTCCTCATCTTTGTTGCCATTTGTACGACGTTTAATAATAGATCATTCTATTTGTCTATATTTCTGAGATGAGGTAGCATTTGCAGTATTTACATTATTCAGACTAGTGTCCTCATTTTTGTTGCCATTTGTAGGACGTTTCGGCCATATTACGCTCCAGTCTTCTTCAGATAATAGGAATTTCGAACCGAACCCTTTATTACAATCACTGAGGTATATCATGGCTACCAGAAGAGGCTCTACGCAAGGAATTGTGATGATGTACCCCAGTTATTGTAATAAATGGTACCGTTCGAATTTCCTAGCACCTGAAGAAGGCCGGAGCGTACAACGGTCGAAACATCGTACAAATGGCAACAAAGATGAGGACAATAGTACAAATAATATAAATACTAATATTCGAAATATGTGGACTTGCCTATCTACTTTGAAAATCAGCATTTAGCATTTCTAACTGGAACGCCTTCTTTCTTTCTTTTTTTCTTTCATCTACTTCTCTACTTTCTTTGTCTATTTTTTGCTTTCTTTATATTATTTTTCATCCTTTTTCTCCCAACCTTCCTTCCTTCCTTCCTTCTCTACTTTCTTTGTCTCTCTTTCGCTTTCTTTCTTTACATTATTTTTCGTTCTTTATTTTCATCTTTCTTTCTTTCTTTCTTTTTTTCTTTCATCTACTTCTCTATTTTCTTTGTCTCTTTTTTTCTTTCTTTATATTATTTCCTTCCTTCCTTCCTTCCTTCTCTACTTTTTTGTCTTTTTTTTTTTTTTGCTTTATGTAATTTTTCACCCTCCTTCCTTCCTTCCTTCCTTCCTTCCTTCCTTCCTTCCTTCCTTCCTTCCTTCTCTACTTTCTTTGTCTTTTTCGCTTTCTTTCATTACATTATTTTTCATTCTTTCTTTTCATTTTTCTTTCTTTTTTCTTTCTTTCTTTCTTCTACGTCTCTACTTTCTTTTTCTCTTTTTGCTTTCTTTTTATTATTTTTCATCCTTTTTTTCTCCCTTCCTTCCTTTTTATCCTTCTTTCTTTTCTTCTTTCCTTCCTTCCTTCCTTCCTTCCTTCCTTCTCTACTTTCTTTGTCTTTTTCGCTTTCTTTCATTACATTATTTTTCATTTTTTCTTTTTCTTTTTCTTTCTTTTTTCTTTCTTTCTTCTACTTCTCTACTTTCTTTGTCTCTTTATTGCTTTCTTTTTATTATTTTTCATCCTTTATTTCATCATGTTTTCTTTTTTCTTTCTTCTTGTTTTCTACATTTTAGCCTTTCTTTTTCCTTCTTTTCTGAACTTATTTTTCTTCGTTTATTTCTTTATTCTTTTTTTTTTAATCATTTCACCCCAAGAAAGGCATTAAATTCACTAAAACACCAGGAATTACTGGGTGTTAGAAAATATGAGAAAATACTATAAACGAGAGAGAACACTAAAAGAACGAGAATTAAGACGACAGAAGATTGACATTGCATTTATATTTTCAAAGATCAAAGTTGTCTGGGAAGAAGAAACCGAAAGGCATCTACACAAGCTAATAACGCGATAGAATGAACTGTTAGCATGGAATTTACGATTACATCTATCCATTTCAAATATAAAATGATGAGACCTAACCGTCAATCAAGTACTGCGCTTATATTAATCTTTCTTTTTTCTTCTATTTTTCTACTTTCTTGGCCTCTTTTTTTCTTTAACTTCATATTTCTTCTTTTCTTTCTTTTATTTTTTCTTTCATTCTTATATGTTCCTTTTTTTATCTTTTTCTTTTCTTTATCTTTTTCTTTTCTTCTTGCTTTCAAAGTTATTTAATTGACAGTTTCCTCTCTTCACTCACATTGTTATTTACTTTTTCCTTCTCTCGTTCCCTCCTTAGGCACCACGAAGTGGTTAAACGTTTTTGCAAGCGTGTTTTACTAGAACACTTACGATTGAGTAATGAGTTCGATGCTCACTGGGTGCCCCATACTTTCGGCTCTGTGCCACATCAATGCTAAGCTTAGAAAAACACCGACGTGGTGTAATGGCTAGCAAGCTAGTCTTTCTAGAACAATTATGACTGAGTAGTGAGTTCGATCCTCACGAGGTGTCTCATGCTTTCGGCCATATCTAAGCTACGCTTAAAAAATCATCTGTCTCATTTTAACTCTCACGCTCTTTCCTCTTGTCTCTTTTCCTTTAATTTTTTTCCTTTTCCTTCTTTTTTAGTCTTCATCATTTTCTTTCTTTCTCCCTCCATTTATTTTTCCTTTTGAATCTTCTTCGTTTACTTTTTTAATTCTTTTTTTTATCTTTCCTTTCATGACATCACAGAAATCTACCCCTTACCTCAACCTTTCTTTCCCCCACCTCTCATTATCTAGCTTTCATTTTTCAACCTTATCTTTACTAACAACTAAAGTACCCTTTACAATAGGTCAAACAAACTCTTTAGCAAAAAGCTGCAAATATTGACGCACAGATTACGTTCTTTCATGGCCCAAAATTCCATTTCCTTTTCCATAAAAACTAGCGTTTTATTTTATTTTTGTTTTTTTTGTTTTTTGTTTTACTGAGTTTTAACGGAGCAATCAAAATCTTCTTTTCCAATACTATAAAATTAGCAAACGAAATAATAAAGACTGCATATTGTAAAAATATCTGAATTGGCTTTCAAATACGAATTTAACCGTTTTTTTTTTAATCATTTCACCCCGAGCAAGGTGGAAACGCCACTGATGTGCAGGGGGCTACATAAATGTAAAAAGATTAATTAGAAAAGAGTGAGGAGTACAAACTAGCTAGAAAGGAACGATAGAAAGCTGAGAAAGCAGGTGCGATGACAGATACATAGGTGGAGAGAAAGAGAAGGTTATACGGGGGTGGAGAGAGAGCTAGAGTCCAGTGGTTAGTAGGTGAGTATTGACTTTGCATTTAAATTTCTGGGGGTTGCAGCCGTCAGGAAAGCAAGAATACGGGAGCGAGTTCCACAGGCGGGAAGTGCGAGAGAAGAAGCTGCAGGAGTAGAATCGTCGTCTGCATTTGGCTAACCTGACTGTGAATGGGTGGGACCCAGTTGCCAGTCTGGTTGCATGGGTAAACACCTGTTGAGGAGGCATCAGTGACTTAAGCTCATCCGAGCAGAAGCCATGAAAGTATTTATAGAAGAGACAGCGGGAGGCCACATTTCGCCGATGACGGCCATATCACGTTGAATACACCGGTTCTCGCTCAATCACTGAAGTTAAGCAACGTCGAGCCTGGTCAGTACTTAGATGGGTGACCGCTTGGGAATACCAGGTGCTGTAAGCGTTTAGTGACAGATGTGTGTTGTAATGCAGTGGATATCGGCTCGGAAAGAGAAATCGGTGAGCCGAGTTCGAATTCCAGTTGAATACCCTGCATTTACTTAAGCACTGGTACCCTTGGGGGAGGTATTAATCCGTCCCTTCCCTACAGTTATGGGTTAAATAACAGGGTAGGACTTCGGGACCCTGCCCTTAAAAAAAAAAAGATCCCAACGAATCTTGATACTCGAAAAGAAAAAAGTATTACTAGACACAAAGCTTATATAAAAACAGCAATAAATTGTTGAAAGAAAAAGGTATTACCAACAACAAATAAATAAAAGTTGATTGTAGCAAATAGATCCATAGGGTGTTGATATGTCACAAAAACCAACCAACAGGTTAACCTTAATTATATCTGAAATAATGAGGAGATGGTTAATGTTTTTGAAATGGCGTATGTATATATCTGAACTCTCTGACTTTACAATTTTATCCCAGAATTATCAGAGATTGGAGTTGGAATGTGGATTTGTGGAAGAATAAAAATATACCTTTTGCATGTTTGAATAGAAATTTATTGATAGAAAAGAATAACATGAATTAGTAGAAGTTAAAAGTTCATGATAAACAAGTAATGAGTTAAAGGTATCAAGAGTTTGTAGTAGTAACTTTTTGGAAAGAGTTTATGTGTACGTAGGCAGGAACGTATGTAGGTATGTAAGTATAAACGTTAGTGTTTTTGAAGTATTCGCTCAGTCTTAAAGGGTTCCGTGCGGTTATCAAGTAGACGGGTGTACGATGAAGAAGAAAAAGTTGAGAGATGAGAGATGAGACAATACTAATAATAACGATCGCTTGACGTTTGTTATGGTACGTGTTAATTGCTCATCATCTTCACTCTCTGACAACGGTCGAATTTGCTCATCTTTTATTTCGTTTGGGAATTCACTCCCGGTTGTGATTCTAGCTTTTCCATTGAACGACAAACATTTCGCATCAAGTGTTAAATTTCACAAGTTTTGTGTGTGTTAAGCAAAGTTTATAAATTCGAGAAAATTTGTTTATTTCTAACAATGAGTCAGATTTGAATTTTTTAATCTTGAGTCTCTCCTATTTCATTCCCCAAAATCTTTGGAAAAGGGGAGTTTGAAATTTTAGGTTATGGTTGAAGAAGGAGTGTTTATGAGGCTAGGAACGCTGTTTAAATTCTCTCAACGGTATTCCAATGTAAACTTGATAATTACTTTTGTTATTTTTGGGTGAGATGTTAGCTTAGTAAATCATCTGGGTAGACTTACATTTACTTTCCACGGGAAATCGTTGTAGGACCTACAATTGCAAGAGCGCATTACACCAGCTTTAATATTAGTTCTATCTAAATTTTTAAAAATCTGTTTTTTTGTGGTAATTAATGTTATTATCGATATTTTGTGTGCAAGAATAACTAATTTTAATAGTATTTCTTTTAAGAATTCTTCATAGGGGGTTATTGGTATGAAAATCTTTACTTACCAATTTCAGAAAATATTTCCCGATGTTAATGTTAGATAGTCTAATAAAGTGGGGGTTATACCATATAACTTTCCTTTTTATACAGTACTTCTCGTTTTAGACTACTCAGATTTAACAAACGGTTTTACATATGCCAATTTGTCTTTAAGACCACTTTCCTGGGTGGATTTATTATATAACTTTTTTTAATTGAAGATTTTAAGAATGGAAAACAACTGGTTAATTCTGATATTACCAGTGTTACATATTTGTTTTATAATTATATTGGGGTGGTTAAAATTAACATCAATAAAGCTAGGAGTATCATTGTAGCCTTTCCACTCCCATGAACACTCCTTTTCTAAACACAAACAAAAATTTCAAACTTCCCGAAGATTTTAGGAAAAGAAAGAAGAGGAACCCTATAGTGAGTTGGAGATTAATATATTCGGTCCGTACCCCTAATAATCTTTACAATAAATGCTATCTAAGTTTATTCGGAAAAAATCAAAATATTAAAATATCCTAAGCAAAATTCTCTTTTGAACTTAAGGAAAAAAATTATAAGCAAATGCCGTTATAAATTTAAATTTCCATACAAACTTCCTAGTAATTTCCATAAACACAGCACCTGACAAATGAAGAGGCCTTAAACTGAATCGGAAGTCAAGAGATACTATTGATAACAGGGTGAAACAAGTGATATTATTCAAACACATGATGAAAAAGAAGGCTTGGAGAGTTAAACACTCACGGGGCGCATTGGAAGCAAACGAAGCAAAAAACTATTGAAGGCAAGGGGACAGAGGAAAGCAACAAATAAATTACCTAAAGAACTTGTGTCCACGTTTATCAGACCAGAGATTTGCAGTTGCGAATGGTCCTGATTTCCTAAGAGCTACAAGATACAGGAAATTGTTGAGAGTCGGGATCGCTCATGTCCTGAAAGGACACGACACATAGAAAAAGAATTGCTACTGCGAGTAGATATAAAGCAATATGAAGCAGTTCTTGTTTTAAAAACAATATTAAAAATCTAATAAAAGTTCGAGATAATACAGCTGCTTCTAATACTATACTGGATATAAAGTAAGATGAAAGTATCTTGAAGTTTTACGAGACGAACCATTGAATATTTCTTTCATCATAATTTTACTTAGCTTACGGCCATATCACATTGGAACATTGGTTCCCGTACGATCTCCAAAGTTAAGCAATGGTCAGTATCTAGAGGATGGGTAGAGTCATGGATAGCGGTTCGGGTCGAGAAATCGGGGTGCTGAGTTCGAATTCCAGTTGAATTCAGCACATTCTCTTATGATATGTAAATTTGTGTAAGAGCTTGATACCAGAATCTCTACTTTGTAATTCGCGTGTTGGGTTGCTTCTTTTAGCTGACAACCATGCATTCTGTTCCTTTACAACTGAATGAAAGAAATACGAGAAAAAGTTACAGTTAACAATCCTTCATATAAAATTTAAACTTATTTATAAATGGAATTTTGTCTCTGTGTGTGTCCGTTACCTATAGACTCCGAAATGGCTGAACCGATTTACTTGAAACTTTACACAGTTGTCCTATAAGCATCTGCGAGTGTTCTTAGCTAGGTTTTGTGTCGAGGTACCTCCGATAAATATCGAAAATCGATAATCGAAAAAACCGGGTTATAGTAGGAGTGGTCCGATTTTTAATCAAATTAGATACACTCATAAACAAAGACATAAGAAACGATATTCAGAAGTTTCAAGGTTGCAGTTCTTACAATAGTACAGAAAATCGATAATATATATATATATATATATATATATATATATATATATATATATATATATAAGGCAAGATGTTTGCGTGTGTATCTGTTTATCTGCCTGTATGTCTATTTTTTTCAGCCCTTTTATTTTAGTTTTTGCTTCGGGTTTGGCTCTGAGTAGGTATAATTGTAGTTCTTAGTCTCAGCCATGATACCATTTACTCAGAGGACTTATTTAACCTTCAAAATTCAGTTTACGACGAAAAAAACTTATTTGATATCGATACCATGAAATCAAAATTTGACTTACAGCCATTCATTTTCCTTTCAGTCTACAATTTCGCTTTAACTGGAAACAACTATTGCTTTTTAGTCTTTCGTGTCAACGTCCAAAGAGTCTGAGCTCCAGGACCATGGATTAGTTTTAAAGCTTTTATTACACCCGAGCAACGCCGGGCTATACTGCTAGTCCATAATATATTTTCTTCTTCTTCTTCTTCTTCTTCTTCTTCTTCTTCTTCTTCTTCTTCATGTGCCGTGTTTTTGGGAAAGGTATGAATCCATCTTTTCTCTTCCTAGCTATGGTTAATTAACAAGGTTCTATAGCCTTGGTTGGCAACTTGTTTACCGCAGTAAGAGTTTGCAACCTACTGAGGTAAAATCTTCATACCTCATGCGGCTTACACCACAACTCCCATGAAACTTCTTGCAGGGAAGAAACCGGCTCAACCTGCTCAGTGTGAATGTCGTCACAAGTACATGTAAGTAAGTATCTAGATAGTTGACCGCTTGGAAATTCCAGGTGCTGTAAGCTTGGATGCATCAATGCTGTAATAAATAATGTCTTAGAATTGTTAATCGGAAAGCTGAGTTCCAATTCCCATTGGGTTCGTTATATTCACTTACGCGTAAATATTATTGTGAAATTATGAACCTGTTGAAGTTATGAACCTATCCCTTCTCTCCACAGCTATTGGTTAATTAGTAAAAGTGTATAATTAAACTATTAAGATCTCAAGAATAATAATAATAATAATGTCTGGCTTTAAATAACCTGCAAAAGTTTGATAAACTGTAGAAAACAAATCAACCAATTTTGTTTTATTTTCTATAATAAATAGGTATAATCTAGTAGTAGATATATTGATTTTTTTTTATTAAATAAAGAATTTTCAACCATCAATATTTTTTTACTTGTATTTCGTTATCATCATCATCATCAGCAGTCACTGTGTGTCTACTGTTGGAAGAATTCCTTTTCTAAATCCTTTAATGGCGACCATGATTTTGCTAAACTCTGCTATATATTAGTAACTCTCCATCTTTTAATGATACTTCTGTTGTATTTGTTATCCGTTTGGTGCCATACAATCAACCGTCTGTTTTGATTGTTCTTTCTCTTTTTGTGCCACGCCTACCTCCATTTTTGTTTTTTAATCGAGATATATTTTATCTTGATCTATTCACTGATCCACATTGAACCTTTTTATGCCTTTAAGAATTATCCATAGGATTGCTTTTTCCATTGATCTTTATGCCTTTCTGACTCCATTGTGAAGTCGTTTTGATAATTTGCATGTTTCACGCCTGTACGTCAAAATTGGCATTATACACTGGCGTGATTTTAAATCATTTTCTATCGTAAAAGTATCATTTATGTGGGAATTAGTAAGGCACCTCGAATACATGGTTGACTTCTCTAACTAGCAATTACCATATGTGCTTAGAATTCATATTGACAACAGAGAGAAAAATCGAAGGAGAATCCGTTAAGCAATGAATAAATAACCATTTGATCTCGTTTGTTTTAGTCCAGTGTCATTAGCGATAAAAAAATGTTTACCTAGAATCAAACACTGTTCATCTTACTTTATAATCAATGCTCCGTTTCTGATCATGCGCATTGGCTCCTCTCAACCTCATTCATCTCTCTTCGAAACTATCTCTTATTTCTTTTGGACTTCCTCTTTTTCCTCTACTTTGTGTCACCCCCTCTTTCTTTCTAACCTTGTTCTTTTTTCTTAAACTTGTATTTTGTCCTCCTAATCTTTAACGTGTTCTGTCATCTCTCTCCCTCTTTCTTTCTTTCTTTCTTTCTTTCTTTCTTTATTTCTTTCTTTCTTTCTTTCACGCTGTTTCTCTCTGATCTTTGGCCTCGTTTTCACGTCACTCTAACCCTTTTCTTATTCTGCTTCCCTTTTCTGCTTATACGCATCTCCCTCACACTACCACTTCAAAGTATAAATCTCTCTCTTTCTCTCTTTCTCTCTTTCTTTCTTTCTTTCTTTCACCCTTACTTCTTTAATTGTAAACTTTTCTTTCTCCTTCCTCTATCTGCAACTTTATCTAACAGTATACGCCAGCCTGATTACTTCGCCCTAGACAGGGGAAAAATGATGAACGCGGTCACGTGATTCAGTGGTCGATCGATTCAGGTTTAACTTTCTCGAGCCTCGTTCTTGCATATGCACGTAGACATGGACGAACGTGCTCATACACACGAACGAACATTTTCTCTCAAAACAGACTTATCTTAACTTGAGAGACTGCATCCTTTAAATAAACCACTTCTGATAAGTACGCATGTATTCTTCATTACAATATATATATTCTCACTCTTATATATATATATATATATATATATATATATATATATATATATATAGTGTCTTCAGGAGATTTGTAATAACTTATTTTATCGTTTTTTTAAGAACGTTCACGGAACGGAGTTTTGTTTTTTTTTTTGTTTTTTGTTTTTGTTTTTTGTTTTGTTTTTTTGAACTCTCACGTAACTGTTATTTTTTGAACGCTCACGTAACGGGGATCTTTTGAACGCGCAATTTTCAAAATTAGAAGAAATTATAACATTTTGACCCATGGCCCTAAAAGGTCTTTTATGTTACGGTTACACTTAGTCATAATTTCTGTTCTTTTAATCAGTAATTCATTTTTGTTTGGGAATAACATAATAGCTAACTTTTCTTCTTGGCACAGTCTACATATTTTGCCACCGTTGTAAAGCTTGGCTGTTTTTACTATACTCCACGTTATGTCTGGGTCTTTTCTATACTTTAATTTCAATTTCCACACGTGGCTAGGCAATTTTGTACAATTTTAAAAGATTTTTATTTTAAATGTTGGCCTGTGATGAAACCATCTGGTCTTAAAAGTATATCAGTTTAAATGGCATTCTAGAGATTGTATCTCTGACAAAAAAATGTAAGTACATATGTTGGCTTGACGACCACAATGTTATCAAGACGTCTTACACTTCATTTCTCGGATATTCTATGGCATAAAATTTAAAGTTACATTCCTGTCTACTTTCACAATACAGGAAAATACTTGTTGACAACATCATTATACTACACCATGAAAATAATAGACAAAAATTTCAAATTCTTCTGGTCCTCTATATCAAAAGCAGACAACCAGCATTCATCAAAATTTATTACAAATTTAGCAACAACGTTTTGAAATTAATTTGACCAATTAAACTATCGCCCGGTTCACACTCCACCCACATCTATTGAACAGGTGAAGAGGCTCATCCCTTGTTTCCTGTTTAGGATGCGGTTTCCGGTTTTCTCTTTTCTAATCTTCTCACTTTGTTTTTCGTTTTTTTCTTTCAATTGGAGTAGATAGACTAAACTATCACCCGGTTCACACTCTACTGAGTGAACAGGTGAAGAGGCTGACCCCTTGTTTCCTGTATAGGATGCGGTTTCCGGTTTTCTTTTTTCCAATCTTCTCACTTTTTTAAAAATCTTTTTCTTCAATTGGAGTAGATAGACTAAACTATCGCCCGGTTCACACTCCACCCACATCTATTGAACAGGTGAAGAGGCTCATCCCTTGTTTCCTGTTTAGGATGCGTTTTCCGGTTTTCTCTTTTCTAATCTTCTCACTCTTATGTAGCCCCCTGCACATCAGTGGCGTTACCGCCTTGCCTGGGGTGATATGATTAAAACAAAAAATGTAATGCTATTTTGCCTTTCTACCATTTCTGGTTACTCCCTTACATTCTGACGCTTGTTTCGAAAAAGAACATCACCATAGCTACTACTGATAAATTAAACATTTACAATAATTATAAAAGAGCTCGTTCAAGCGTATTTTCAAAAATCACCATCACAACGATAACAGATACAAAGAGTTTGTCTTTGCAATACATTCCTGAGGATGATCTCGGAGGAAATCGAAAGTACTTGGGTTAACAAAAACTACGGAGCTTTTCTTGATGAATTTAAAAGTAGACATAATCTCTCTTCATTAGTTAATGAAACATATTTAAATACACACACACACACACACACACACACACACATATATATATATATATATATATATATATATATATATATACTACGCTTAGAAAAAAAACTCGGATTGTACTTATTTATGACAATAGAAAGATTCCTTATCACTGTAATGGTGAGCTGTTAAAATTCCGATAGAATCAAGTTATGTGAAACTCCTGAATGTATAAAAAAAGCTATATGTGGTTACTTGTTATAAGTAACCACATATAGCTTTCATTGTCAAAGTGGAATGCATTAAATATAGATATAGATGGAAACAACATGTAGAATCTCGCAAGTTCAGTTCTAGAGATTACTGGCGGCTCTGCAAGAGTGCGCTGAACGGCATCAAATCCTCAATCCCTCCTTTATTCAATTAATTCGAAATCCTGGTATCTACAGCAGACAAGGTTGCTTGCTTTACTTGCAAATTCTTTTCCAACTCAACACTTGACTCGCTGGAGTACCTACACCCGATTTACCGACTAAAACAGAGGCTCAACAGAGTGACATATGTATAACCCCGTCACCCATTTCTAAATAAAACTCCCATAAAGCAAGCAGAAGTGATAGGATTCCAACCATAATCTTAAAGAAATGTGCCCCTGAGCTAGTTCCAATTCTTATCCAAACTCTACAATTATTGATCCTCTGATTCCTGCTCGGTAGAAGTCATCATCTGTAGTTCCTGTTTTTTAAAGAATTCTGGTGAACCCTGTGAATCTTCTAACTATCGCTTTTCGGCAAAATATCCGAGGCTCTAACAAATACTGAAGTGTTTCAGCATCTCACCTCTCACGGCCCATTCTCTGACAAACAATATGGCTTCCGCTTTACCAGGTCTACTTATGAAGTGCTAAGGGTCATCACTGAATATGCATATCAGGCTCTTGATAATAATAGTGAAGCTGGAATTGTAGATATCTAGAAAGCATTTGACAGGGTTTGGCATGCTGGCTTTTCAGTATTACGGTATTATTAGACGGTTGTTTAATTTAATCCAATCGTTCCTATCGAATCGTGAAATGAAGGTAATTTTGAACGGGCAAGCTTGTAGATCCTTTCACACGAAAGCGGGTGTTCCTCAGGGTTCTATTCTAGGTCCGACGCTGTTTCTGATCAATGATCTTCCTGATGCTCTCAGTTCCAAAACAGGTATCTATGTAGATGACACCACCATTTACTCCCACCACAATAAGAAATCTTCCAAGGCTGACACCATAAACCTGGTTGCTGCTCTTGAAACGGGCCTCCAATCGGTGGTCAACTGGGGCAGGAAATGGCTTGTAGATTTTACTGCTTCCAAAACTGTTAGGGCGCTCTCCACTTTTGTTCTAATAATGGACTGTTCCTATCATTACATAAAGTGGTAGTGGAAAGACCTCGAGGTTGGCGTTGGCGTTCAATGTTGACTGTTCAGTGTTCTGGTTGACTGTTCAGCTCGATACCAAGTCAATCGAGTATTTCCAATAGCGAACCGGAAGTGTGCCATACACGGACTCTACGTCTTATTACTATACGTGTTACTAAACCCTTGTTCCTGTACTCTACTAATAACGCTGTTGTACATACTATTTTCCCGGTAATATATTTCATTTACTTTATTTCCGTTGTTTGTGATTATTTACTCAACTATTTCTGTTACACACAACATAACAAAAACAAAACTGCTCTTCTTTAACCACCGCAGAGAAACTTTCTTGTCCGCTATCACCATGGATGATGCTAGTCTTCTGGGAAGCAACACACTGCGCCTCCTTGGTCTCACTTTCACCCAATCTGAAGTGGAACGACTACATAGAATCTATAGTTACATCTACTGTTAAGAAGACTGAGTCAGTCTGTCGGGTCAGAAAGCTTTTCTTGTCAGAATCCATTTTGCACATTTTTTTAAGTCTACCATTCGTCCGTGCATTGAATACTATTGCCATATCTGGTGATCCTGCTATTCATCTCGACAAAATTCAAAGAATCTGCAACGTAATCGGTCCTGATTTTATGTGGCTTCTGTCTTTTCTACAAATACCTTCATGGTAACTACTCTGACGAGCATTTTTATCTGGTGCCTGATTCACATGAATTTGAGCGTGCTACTAGATTGGCGTCTAGGTCCCACACTTTTACCATCGAAATGGTTAAATGTAACCGCCTCTTCTACTCCAACAATTTCTTTCCTCGCACTTCCCGCCTGTAGATCTCACTTCCGTTTACTTTCTTCCATGATAGCTACAATCTCCAAATATTTAAATTCAACGTCAATTGCCATCTTCTATCTTCTTGAATACCGTTAATCTTTTATCCGTTTTTTTTTCAATACCCCCTGTACACAATCATTTCTCTCACTGTAATACCCTGCGCACTAGTGGCGATATAGCCTTGATTGGGGTGAAATAATTATAAAAAAAAACAATTTTTTATCATCATATATCCATCACACCCAGATGGTGCATAAGGCAGCAAACTTTTGTTGCTGTAACAAACTGTTTTTGACGGGGCAGGGTTGTTAGCCCTGTACCCAACCCAGAAACCTGGGGGACCGGTGGACCATTCTTGGTCCTTACGTTTACAGCACCTGGTATTCCCAAATATTCACCCATTTAAGTACTGACCAGGGTGGATGTTGCTTAACTTCGGTAATCGGACGATATAGCCGTAATTACAAATTTCGTATACTGAGCATTATTTCGCATTATTAATCAATATAATCGAACGTTTACTTATTGAAATAAATCAACGGATTCGTTAGATATATTCGTACAACTTTGACATACGAGAGAATACAAGACACTTTTCATATTGATTCTCTGGGTCTGTCACGAAATAAACATTTTGTGGAAAACATGCTTGCGAGTTATCCAATGCCTAACGACTGATAATTGAATGTCAATTTGAAAGACAAACAAGAGTACGACTTACATTGGGACTGTTGGTCTTCCAAACACGACAGACAAAAACGATGATGACATATAGCGAATAAATAGGAAATATAATCCCCCTAAATGATTTATTCGCTACTATGAACACGGATCAATCTGACCAAATTAGAGATATTAACTTCACCATTCAAGATTTACCACAATTATATACAATGATAGACGCAGGTGTTTTTGACAAAAAAATTGCTATTTCAAATTCGATTTGTTACACGAATATAATTCTAAAGGCAGCAAAAACAAGCTGATAGATAGATAGATAGATAGATAGATAGATAGATAGATAGATAGATATTATCAGATTTAGATAAATATTATCAGATTTAGATAGATAGATATTATCAGTTTAGATAGATTTAGATAGATAGATAGATAGATATCAGATTTAGATAGATAGATATTATCAGATTTAGATAGATAGATATTATCAGATTTAGATAGATAGATAGATTTATCAGATTTAGATAGATAGATAGATAGATAGATAGATAGATATTATCAGATTTAGATAAATATTATCAGATTTAGATAGATAGATATTATCAGATTTAGATAGATAGATAGATAGATAGATAGATATTATCAGATTTAGATAGATATTATCAGATTTAGATAGATAGATAGATTTATCAGATTTAGATAGATAGATAGATAGATAGATATTATCAGATTTAGATAGATAGATAGATATTATCAGATTTAGATAGATAGATAGATAGATGATGATATTTTCAGATTTAGATAGATATTTTCAGATTTAGATAGATAGATATTATCAGATTTAGATAGATAGAGAGATAGATATTTTCAGATTTGGATAGATAGATATTATCAGATTTAGATAGATAGATAGATAGATAGATATTATCAGATTTAGATAGATAGATAGATAGATAGATATTATCAGATTTAGATAGATAGATAGATATTATCAGATTTAGATAGATAGATAGATAGATATTATCAGATTTAGATAGATAGATAGATAGATAGATATTATCAGATTTAGATAGATAGATAGATAGATATTATCAGATTTAGATAGATAGATATTATCAGATTTAGATAGATAGATATCAGGTTTAGATAGATAGATAGATATTATCAGATTTAGATAGGTAGATAGATATTATCAGATTTTGATAGATAGATAGATATTATCAGATTTTGATAGATAGATAGATATTATCAGATTTAGATAGATAGATAGATATTATCAGATTTAGATAGATAGATAGAATCAGATTTTGATAGATAGATAGATATTATCAGATTTTGATAGATAGATAGATAGATATTATCAGATTTAGATAGATAGATATCAGATTTAGATAGATAGATAGATAGATATTATCAGATTTAGATAGGTAGATAGATATTAACAGATTCAGATAGATAGATAGATAGATAGATAGATAGATAGATATTATCAGATTTAGATAGATAGATAGATAGATAGATAGATATTATCAGATTTAGATAGATAGATAGATAGATATTATCAGATTTAGATAGATATTATCAGATTTAAATAGATGGATAGATAGATAGATATTATCAGATTTAGATAGATAGATATTATCAGATTTAGATAGATATTATCAGATTTAAATAGATATTATCAGATTTAGATAGATAGATAGATAGATATCAGATTTAGATAAATATTATCAGATTTAGATAGATAGATAGATAGATAGATAGATTATTACAGATTTAGATAGATATTATCAGATTTAGATAGATATTATCAGATTTAGATAGATAGATTTATCAGATTTAGATAGATAGATAGATATTATCAGATTTAGATTGATAGATAGATAGATAGATAGATATTTTCAGATTTAGATAGATAGATATTATCAGATTTAGATAGATATAGATAGATATTTTCAGATTTAGATAGATAGATATTATCAGATTTAGATAGATAGATAGATAGATATTATCAGATTTAGATAGATAGATAGATAGATATTATCAGATTTAGATAGATAGATAGATATTATCAGATTTAGATAGATAGATAGATAGATAGATATTATCAGATTTAGATAGATAGATAGATAGATATTATCAGATTTAGATAGATAGATAGATATTATCAGATTTAGATAGATAGATAGATAGATAGATAGATAGATAGATATTATCAGATTTAGATAGATAGATAGATAGATAGATTTATTATCAGATTTAGATAGATTTAGATAGATATTATCAGATTTAGATAGATAGATTATCAGATTTTAGATAGGTAGATAGATATTATCAGATTTTGATAGATAGATAGATATTATCAGATTTAGATAGATAGATAGATATTATCAGATTTAGATAGATAGAATCAGATTTTGATAGATAGATAGATAGATAGATATTATCAGATTTTGATAGATAGATAGATATTATCAGATTTAGATAGATAGATATCAGATTTAGATAGATAGATAGATAGATATTATCAGATTTAGATAGGTAGATAGATATTAACAGATTCAGATAGATAGATAGATAGATAGATATTATCAGATTTAGATAGATATTATCAGATTTAGATAGATAGATATTATCAGATTTAAATAGATAGATAGATATTATCAGATTTAGATAGATAGATAGATAGATAGATATTATCAGATTTAGATAGATAGATAGATAGATAGATAGATAGATAGATATTATCAGATTTAGATAGATAGATATTATCAGATTTAGATAGATAGATATTATCAGATTTAGATAGATATTTTCAGATTTAAATAGATATTATCAGATTTAGATAGATAGATAGATAGATAGATAGATAGATATTAGCAGATTTAGATAGATATTAACAAATTTAGATCGATAGATATTAACAGATTTAGATAGATTGATAGATAGATAGATATTAACAGATTTAGATAGATAGATAGATAGATAGATAGATATTATCAGATTTAGATATATAGATATTATCAGTTTAGATAGATATTATCAGATTTTGATAGATAGATAGATAGATATTATCAGATTTAGATAGATATTATCAGATTTTGATAGATAGATAGATATTATCAGATTTAGATAGATATTATCAGATTTTGATAGATAGATAGATATTATCAGATTTAGATAGATATTATCAGATTTAAATAGATAGATATAGATAGATCGATAGATAGATAGATAGATATAGATAGATCGATAGATAGATAGATAGATTTAGATAGATAGATCGATAGATAGATATTAACAGATTTAGATAGATATATATTAACAGATTTAGATAGATAGATATTAACAGAGTTAGATAGATTGATAGATAGATATTAACAGATTTAGATAGATTGATAGATAGATATTAACAGATTTAGATAGATTGATAGATAGATAGATATTAACAGATTTAGATAGATATGAAAATGTTGTAATAGATACATACATACATACATACATTCATTTCGTGTTTGATTGTATTTTGTCTAGGGATTGAAAATATATATGCGTATTTCCGCAGGCGTGTGTGCGACAAGTAAGTGAGAATATATACAAAGGAAAAAAATTATTATTCAATAAAAAAATCAATATATTTAAAAATATTATATACAGATGTTCAACTTCAAAAAACAGAAAAAATTCTTGAAAAATTTTCTCTCAGCCACAAGAGAAAACATCATTATGGCCTCAAAGGCAAATATATACAATTTGCTAATATTCCGCTCTTCAATAATGTATCGGTATTGCCGAGCTGTTGGTTGTTTTCAAACTTGACGGAAGTTCCAGACATACTGAGACATGGAATTTAGCTTTAATTTTTGGTCGGGAGATATGTTCGGGAAAATTCTCGGCCACCAATTTCTGGGTCGTGTGAGCCAGTGTGAGCGATAGCAGAGCTCCTCTGAAATACATGTGGTCGGTTACACCTTTATCCAGAGCTTGAGCCAGAGCTTGACTACCGATTCCAGCACCTCAGTGCAATCGGTCTCATTGACACAGAAAACATGGCCATTGCTGCACATGATAACCCAAGATTATCACTGAGGAAGTAAACTTGGTACTAATCACCGTATGCTTTTCCATGTGTTCACGAAGAACCGCCTTTCGTTCTTGTTGAAATGATCACTCTCAACAGACTTGCTTTTCGTTTCCTGTCATATCAAAAGCTCCCATGTGAATGCTCTCAATACATCTGAAAGAAAAATGATAATGATTAAAATTAGTTAAATTTTGGTCTTCATACACAAATAGCTCTCTGAAGATGTGTTCTCCATTACCGAGTGCAGCCTCGAGGTATATATATATATATATATATATATATATATATATATATATATATATATATATATATATATATATATATATATATATATATATATATAATCCAAAAAGGATGAGTAACGAATGCGCGTTGTGGTGCAGTGGATATCGGTTCGGAACGAGAAATCGACGAGCCGAGTTCGAATTCCAGTTGAATTCCTTGCATTCACTTGGGAAAGGTATTCATCCGTCTCTTCCCTATATTTTAATTATGGGTTAAATAATAGGACAGATTGGGTTCTATAGCCATGGTCGGCAACCAGTCTACCGCAGAAAGCAATGGCAACTTAATGCGGGATAATATTCTGCTAAGTCAGTCGTATGCCAATTTACTGAAATAGGTAAAATTCCAAATTAATTTCATTAAAATTAAAATTTATCGAGGTGGAGGACTCGATGTAAATAGTCTTATTTATTTACAGAACCAAATATGTATAGTATGTCAAACAATTCCGAAATTTACATTCGCTGAAATGGCCATTCAATGAATGTAAATTTCGCAATTTTTTGACATATATATAATACAAGTGAAAGGTTTTTCAGTTAGCTAATAGATGCTACCTTCAGAATCCCGACTCCAGAATTTTTTAAATGAACCCTCATAGAATCATTCCGGCTACTCGTCAGGAGGTATCTGCAGTTAATTTTTTTTTTGTTTTTTATTTTATTTATATGCTCTTTTCATTGGTGCAAGATTTTTTCTTTTTTTTCTTTCTGTTCATAGTGTATGTCTGTGTATGTGTTTGCGTTTGTGCGAGCCCATGCGCTAGTCTGACAGTATGTGTGTACGTGTAGAATATCCTTTTTACTTATCCTTGTCATCGTTTTCTTTTTTTCCCACTTGACACTCTTTATTGTTGTTTTTTTTTTGTTTTTTGTTTTTTTGTTTTTTGGCGGGGTACTTTTTCTTTCTTTTTACCGTTCTTTCAGTTGAAACCACAAATATGATAGGTATGCATATATGTATATAAATTATACATATGGAAGGTCGACTAGGAATTTCGTGATTTCTAACTCGTCAGGACTCAGATAAGAGTTATTGTACTAATTACAGAATTAATAAATATCATTTAAACCTAGCCTTTTGATTATGAAGCTAGTTAATGTTTTCAGTAACAACACACAACTTTGATATTTTAGTTTATTTTTATCATCTACTTTTTTTAATTTAAAATCATTTCCACCATCAATTGTTAAAACATAAGTTAAAATCATTTATTTATTCTCAATTATTAAAAGAATCTAGAAGTCTGAATATTTAAAGGTATAAAAGTCTTTGAAAATCCCAAACATTTCCTTGGACATGGTTCTTCACTTCAGCTGCACCCAAGAGAAGTTCTGAAGTCCTGCCTACACAGCTTACACAATCACTGCGCAGATGAACTCAAATATAATATATTCTTAGTTCTAAAACACAATTTATATTTACCGTTAAAATAGCCTTGGTATCTATTTTACCAGAACCAGCAAAATAGTCTATTCATATATATTTATTCATCTTCCAGAGGGCCCCAGACTCAACAGGGTGGCCTTTCAGAAGGTAGTACTGCTCTGGGTCAAGTGAGTGACTGCTGCAATAACCTATGTATGACAACAGGACTGCACCATGTCATACTAGCAGAAGAACACAATCATAGCTGTCAGAAAATTTCTGCGACCACATCATCCTTTACATTTAGCCACTCTTTGATCCTTATGTGCGAGGTGCAGTTGAGTAAGAGACTAACAAACTCCTTGTGACAACAAGAATGAATTGAAGGCAAGGATTATGGCAACATGCACCAACTTAAAAAAGGAGTTCTCCCAGAAGAGTTACAGGAGATTTCGAAGTCATCTGGAGGTCGTGGTTGAAGCCAATGGAGATTTTATTGAATAAATTTACTCTTAGTATTTTATGACATTTTTGTGCAATTTTGGTAAATATATCTGTTAAAATGAAATGCCAGTTATATTTTCCTGTTTGCGAAATTTGGAAGACAATTTATCCATCGCGACCTGTATAATATACGTATCAAATAATGATGATAATAATATGTAAAAAAAATTTATACATTTGTTTCTGGAAAAGTCGAGCTCTGCATGACGTCACTAATACTATACGCGCATATTTTAATTGAATTTGAATTGTAGCCTTCCAAAAATACCAGTATGTAATCAACACAAACTTTTCTACCATATTGAAAATCATCAGTTCTTGATAATGACTGAGACGGTAGATACTACACTAGAGCAAAAACATAAACCTTAAACAGTTTCACAATGGATGTTCACAGTCTATCAACAATATTGATTTGGATGCACGACTTATTCTAAAATTAGAAACATAAAAGAAAGCCTTAGACAAAAACACACTGTCGGTTGAATTTAACGAAACTTGATTATAAACACACACACGCACACTTATAAACGTATACCCATTTCAACAAATAAATTAAACGCTTGTCTCACCAGCGATAACAAAGCATTATGGTAAGATACAATTTGTATGTGTGTGTGTGAAAAACGGAAGGGTAGAGAAAAAATATAAGGAAAAAGGCAAAAACAAAAAGGAAAGAAAAAGAAAGAAAAAATTAATTGCCACTTGAAGACGGAAGTGAAAATAGATACATTAAAATAAATTAAAAATGAAAATAAAAACACACACACACACACACACACACACACACATATATATATATATATATATATATATATATATATATATATATATGAAAAAATGTGTTAGATACCCCACCGTTTATGATTTACCTTCAAGACTTTTCTTTTCGTATTTATAAATATATACATTATTGAAAATGTTATTTCTCACTAACTATTAATAAATATTGATTTCAATGGTTCAAATTACAATTTATTGGTTTCTGTAATGTAACAAATAAAAGTATTAAGAAACAGGAAAATTTCATAAGAAATTATTTTGGTATATCTATCCCCTTTCACAGAGGAAGAAGAGATTTGAAGCAACAGAGTTTTGGCTTTACTGAAGGATGATAATAATACCAGGAACATGTTAACAATGGGACAATTTCAAGGAAAATAGTAATAAAAATATTCTTGGGCTTAGAATCCTAAAGAGCCTGTTGATATTTCTGGAACACATGAAGAGGGCTTGGAAATTTTGACACTCACAGGACATACCGAAGGCAAGAGGAATAGATGAAAACAGTAAGTATTGCGTAAGTAGATGACAGATCAGAGAGCGGGAGGAGTGGTAAGAAAAAAAAAACAATACCTAGAGAAGGACAAAGAAAAACCAAAGCCAATTCTGAAGCCGAATCATTAACGTCATTCTTTCTGATTTCACACAATTATTTGTATTTACGAAATCAATTCATTGTTGGTCTTTTATAACAATTTCTAATGGTACTTCCGGTAAAAAAAATAGATGTTTTGTAAAGGTACGATAACTAACTAACGAAGATGTGCGTTGTCGTGCAGTGGATATCGACTAAAACCGACAAATCAGGGAGCCGAGTTCAAATACGAGTTAAATTCCTAGCATTCACTTACGCAATAGTATTAATCCGTTCTTCTCTCCAGTTATGGGTTAAATAATAGGACAGATTGGGTTCTATAGCCTCGGCTGGCAACCAGTCTACGGCAGAAAGCGATGGCAACCTACTGCTGGATAATCTTCTACCCAGTCAGTCATGTCTCTTTCGAAACATGATCGCCCAAAACGTGTATTACGCATGGCACTTAACTGTCTAACTGAATATAATAGTTGAAAACATGATTAAGGCTTCTACCGGATATAAAGTGGGGATCAGTTTTATATTGTTATGAAGTAATAAACTGATCCCCTACTAATTACTACTTAATAATATAATCTATCTCTTCTCCCTCTAGCTATGAGTCAAATAATAGGACAGATTGGGTTCTGTAGCCTTGGCTGGCAACCTGTCTACCGCAGAAAGCAATGGTAACCTACTGCGTGATAATCTTGTGCCCAGTTAGTAATGTCTCGAAAAAGACATGATTGCCCAAAGCGTGTATCACGTATGGCACTTAACTGACTGACTGAATTAACGAAGACATTAGATTTTCTGTATTTCCTGCAAGAGACAATATCTTACTCTGTCTCTCTAGTCACGTAATGGCCGATCTGGTTACATGCTTTGGACATAAGAAACTATCTTCTGAAACGCTTCTTGTCAGTCTGAGTTGTGTATTAATTCTGTTACAATTTCATCCTAGTCGTTGTCATTGTCCTTTTCCATATACGATATACGTAGATATCTAAAAAGAAAAGAAATATCATTATATTTACAAATAAAATTACTGTAGAGGAACTTGAATAATGATGAACTCTTGTGATTTCTATTTTCGTCTTACTATTCGGATATGAATCAGAAGAGATTTTAGAAATAAAAACGTAATTATTTTCATTAGAGAAGTTTGAAAAATGAAACTGAAATAACAGACATTATTTACATTGTTCGGATTATTCTCCTCGCCTTTATTGCCATGCTTACGACGTTTCGGTCGTTGTGGGCTCCGGCCATTTTCAGGAGCTATGAATTTCGAAACGAATCCTTCCTTTCGATCACTGGGTTATATGATTCTTATTCCATGTACGATACGGCTTCTGGTAGCCATGTAGTTATCTCTCTTTAACTTAACTCATTAAGTTATTTTTTTACTACCTAGCACCTGAATAAGGCCGAAGCATATAACGGACAAAACATTGTAATTGTTGTGTTGCTTCGTTTTTGGTATAATTATAAGATAACACAAACTTGAATTAATGATGCTTATTTTTGGTATAAAACTTTAGATTTTTGCATAAGGTCATAACCTTTAAATTTTGTGTGGATACAGGAGCAGACTAGCTAAATTCTCTTCACTGTGGGATGATAGTAGTAAACGAGCCTATCCCTTCTGGACTCTAGTCGTCAAATGACTAGTGTCTTCCTCTTTTCAAGTCTCCTACACAAAAACTACTGTCCTTAACTTCTATTTCTTACTCCTACTCTTACTCCTACTCCTACTAAAAGAAACGGTTCCTTATTTTGCCGCCCAATTTTGAATTCTTGGCGTCAGTGTGTCTCTCTTTTTCTATTTTTAGAACACTCGCCATTTTATAAACCATAACATAATCATGACAATAAAGATGAGGACAATAGTCCGAACAATGTAAATAATGTTAATACTACCTCGTTTCAGAAGTATATAGAAATACTGCAAGACAGTGTTGCCACTAGTGCGCAGGGAGTTACATAAGAGGAGAGTAATGAAGAATAAGAAGTTACAGGGGGTGTCAGAGAATGGGTAAGAGGAGGGTGAGAACACTGGTGTGAAGAGAGCTGCATGAGAGTAGAGTGGAAAGGGAAAAAATGATGCATCTCAAGTTACGACTTAAATTTCATTTCCCCCCCCCCTCCAACTTTATCGGAGCCAAAATAGATGCCTTTTTGCCTCTGCTCGTAATGAGTGCAAGATACTCCTAAATGATGCTAAGCTGTTGTTTGCTGACAGAATGAAGCAGCGTATAACATCCCGCAAGTTCGGCTCCAAAGTCTACTGGTGACTCTGTAAAAATGTGTTAAACAGCTGCAAGTCGTCAATCTCCCCCTTTAATCAATAAATAATCTTCAGCCGACAAGGCCGAGTACTTCCCACTTAGAACTGAAGCTCTACTGAGTGACGTCGACATTACCCCCTGGCTGTTCTCTAACATAATTCCAAAGCTTGACCCGCATAAGGCGAGCGCAGGTGACGGAATTCCAATCATTGTCCTGAAGATATATGCCCCTGAACTCTCCTCTGTCTTATTCAAACTCTACAACTACTGCCTCTCTGCTTCTTGCTTTCCTGCTTGCTCCAGTCTGCTCTTTGGTAGTAGTAATATATTCTGCGGGTCGGAGGTTCCTGTGTGCAGGGGAAGTGGAAGGAGATATTAACGGAAACCACAGCATGATCAGCGCTGCCAAGAGTGGAAAGCTGCCTGACATGGCAAGAGTCAGGGATGAAAGTGAAACAGAGATCTAGCAGTGAGACAGATCCATTAGATGTATTAGAGAAACGTGTAGGGAAATCCACCACTTGCGTAAGAGATTGAGTGATTGAAAAGTTCATGGTATGGATACGAGCAAGATCTGTGACAGAGTTTTTCAGCCACTTGGCGTGGTGGGCATTAAAGTCTCCAAACAGAAATATATCAAGTACAGAACAGTCATGAGATCGAGTGGGGCGGTAGAGCAAGAAAAGAGAGCTAACCGAGCTTAGTAGAGAGAGACTGAGACACATCCATTTCAAGAGAAATCACCTTAGCTAGAAGGAGATGTTCGCTGGCATAAACGCTAATTCCGTGCATATGGACGTTGGAGGGAAAAGTAACCAGGGATATAGAAATCAAAGGAAGAAATAGAAGGATGAAAGTTAGTCTCACAGAGCGCTAAAATGTCAGGTGAGTTTACTTGGAGGAAGGATTCAACGCTGCAAAAGTTGGTAAGGATACCACGTATGTTCGAGAAAGAATTTAAGATCACTAGGATTGGGCTGGTGAATATATTCCGATTTTTGTTCCTGGATAGCTACTTTAATTGTGTTTGATTTGTGTATCTTTGGGAGTCTGTAAAAAATGCTGGTTTTTTAAACAAATTCTGTAAGAAAATCTTTTTTTTTTATCGTTAGTACTTTGCGTAAGGCAGAGTTTTTTTTTATTTTTGATCTGATGTTTTCATCTATATTATGGTTGATTATTCTGTAGTTATTTTCGTCTCCTAGCATATCTTGAATATTTGTTTTGTAGTAAGTTGTATCCATAATGACTACAGCACTGCCTTTGTCTGGGTCCCTTGTTATTATGTCATTGTTCTCACGGATGTTTTCTAATGCTAGTTTTTGCTTGTGTGTGAGATTTTTATGGGGGTTGTGATTGTTTTGAATTGCGTTGAATTCCTTGCATTCACTTACGCGCAAATACCCTAGGGAAAGGTATTAATCCGTCTCTTCCCTCCACTTATGGGTTAAATAATAGGACAGATTGGGTTCTATAGCCTTGGTCGACAACCAGTCTACCGCAGAAAGCAATGGCAACCTACTGCGGGATAATCTTCTGCCCAGTCAGTCATGTCTCTTTCGAGACATGATCGCCCCAAGCGTGTATCGCGCATGGCACTTAACTGACTGACTGATTGTTTTGAAAGTCTGGGTCCCAGATTTTTTCAAAGAATATGTTCATTTCATTTGAATTGTTCTTATTTGGGCAATATTTAGATTTGTTTTTTACTATTGAGCTAGCGGTAGTATTGTTGTTGTTGTGTAATGTTTCTATAAGTCTGAATTTCCGTTCGAATTCTCTAAGGTCATTTTTTAGGTCTGTAATGTTACTTTTTGGGGTAGGACAGAATTTTAGACCAAACTTTAGAAGGTTTATTTCTTCCTCTTTTAAAGGATATGAGGAGAGATTAATAATAATGGGTTTTGTATTTTTTTTAAATTAGTCTTTTCCTTGGGATCGGATGTTCTAAAAGTGTTTTGTTTTAATTGGTGAGGTATCTCACCAACTAGAAAACATTTCTAGTTTGTGTATATATATATACAAACAAGTTTTAAGATATGTGTCTATATTTCTGAGATGAGGTAGTATTTACACGATTTACATTATTCAGACTATTGTCCTCATCTTTGTTACCATTTGTACGACGTTTTGGCCGTTGTACGCTCCTGCCTTCTTCAGGTGATAGGAATTTCGAACCAAACCCCTTTATTACGATCACTGGGGTATATATCATTCTCATTCCTTGTGAAAAGCCTCCTTTGGTAGTCATGAGTTATCTCCCTCTAACCGGACTCTCTAAGTTAGGCTGCTGTAGCCTGGTATTGAACTCACAACTCTTTGGGTCAAGTCACTGGAACTAACCAACAGCCGAAATGTTGTACAAATGGCAACAAACATGAGGACAATAGTCCGAATAATGTAAATAGTCTAAGTTTTAAAATGACCGACATTTTCTTTCTGTTTAATTTAATTAGTATTTTTCGGGTATGGTGTTGGGTATTGTTCTCGAAGTTGTGGATAAACTGTTCGAAGTTCATATTTTGTCATTTTTGTTTAAGTAATTTTGACTTTCGCAGTCATTATATGCCTTTCTATATTTGGCACCAGAAGTCCTCCATAAATCGGCTATAAATTTACACCAAATACGAAGCAAGAAGCAAAGGTGAACTCGATTGAATAAATATTAGATACATTTCGCCTTAACAATGTCCTGCCTTGATCACCGAATATCTTTGTCGTCATCAAAGGAAAAGTTTTATCTCTGCAACCGGAATTAACTCTCTACTGATGTCGCCTTTGTTCTGCTACACATTACATTTATCCATTAATCAATATAATCACCAATCAAATAGCCTGATTCGTATTTATGTGTTTAGAAATGAAGCTAAATTAGTTTCTGTTAAACACTCTGCCTTTTGCTTTCTATGAAGTTGTTACAGTTTATTTTTGTATAGCACAAAAATTCATACTTCGTTTTCTCACGGGGAGAAATAATGACAGAAGGTTTTGTGGCCCTAATTGTCCATCTGAAATTGATTTGCATGTATGTTTAAAAAAGAAATGCATCAACATTCGAAAGCATGAATTTTATCGGTGGTCGAAATCAACGCCTATTCGTATTAACGTTTCCTTTGAACATATTTGTTAAACAAAATTTCTTTTGAAGATATATTTTTAGACAAAGTTTCTTTTGAATATATTTTCGACAAAGGTTGTTTCAAACATATTTGTTAGACAAGTATTCCTTTGATATACAGTTTTAGACAAAAGTTATTTTGAATATCTTTTTAGGCAAAGGTTTATTTGACTATATTTTTATACAAAGCTTTTTTATGAGATTTGTTAAACTGTTTCTTTTGAATATATTTGTCAGATAAATGTTCCTTGGAATATATTTGTTAGACAAGGGTTCTGTTGAATATGTGAAGTATATAAACTATTTTTATGAGATTTATTAAACTGTTTCTTTTGAATATATTTGTCAGATAAATGTTCCTTGGAATATATTTGTTAGACAAGGGTTCTGTTGAATATGTGAAGTATATAAACTATTTTTATGAGATTTGTTAAACTGTTTCTTTTGAATATATTTGTCAGATAAATGTTCCTTGGAATATATTTGTTAGACGAGGGTTCTGTTGAATATGTGAAGTATATAAACTATTTTTATGAGATTTATTAAACTGTTTCTTTTGAATATATTTGTCAGATAAATGTTCCTTGGAATATATTTGTTAGACAAGGGTTCTGTTGAATATGTGAAGTATATAAACTATTTTTATGAGATTTATTAAACTGTTTCTTTTGAATATATTTGTCAGATAAATGTTCCTTGGAATATATTTGTTAGACAAGGGTTCTGTTGAATATGTGAAGTATATAAACTATTTTAAGGATAATTCTTCACACTACAATCTTAATTTTTTCAAGTCAAGGGTCAGTCGTTATCGATCCTCTTTATTCTCATAGTCTTCAATTTCTAACATCTCCTCTTTCATTCATTTTCCACAATGCATTTCTCTTTAGCTTGAATAACTCTAGAGCCTTGCATTTTGTTATTCTTTTGCCAGTGCATCAGTTGTTCTCTCCCTCCCTCTCTTTGTGTTTGTTTCTCTCCCTCTTTCTTTGTTTCTCTCTCTCTCTCTCCCTCTCTCTCTCTTTCTCTCTCTTTCTTTCTCTCTCTCTCTCTTTCTCTTTCTCTCTTTCTTTCTCTTTCTCTCTCTCTCCCTCTATTTCTCTCTCACTTTCTTTCTCTCTCTCTTTCTTTCTCTCTTTGTCTTTCTCTCTCTCCCTCTCTCCCTCCCTCCCTCCTTCTCTCTCTCTCTCTTTCTCTCTCACCCTCTCCCTCTCTCTCCATCTCTCTTTCTCTTTCTCTCTCTCCCTCTTTTTCTCTTTCTCTCTCTCCCTCTTTTTCTCTTTCTCTCTCTTTCTTTCTCTTTGTCTTTCTCTCTCACCCTCTCTCCCTTTCTCTTTCTCTTTCTCCCTCTATCTCTTTCTCTCTCTCTCTCATTCTCTTTCTTCCTCTCTCTCTCCCTCTCTCTTTCTCTCTCCTCTCTCTTTGTCTCTCTCTCTCTCTCTCTCTCTCTCTCTCTCGTGTATATATTACATTTATTATATCATACAACGATGTATGGAAGACACCTTTTATTTATAAATCATATATCATCTTACGTACGGATGTGTGTTGTGGTGCGGTGGATAGCGGCTTGGAACGATAAATCGGGGAGCGGAGTTCGAATTCCAGTTGAATTCCTTGTATTCACTTACGCGCAAATACCCTTGGGAAATGTCATTCATGTCTCTTTCGAGACATGATCCCCCAACCGTGTATCACGTATGGCACTTAACTGACTGACTGATGTAATCTTTAGCATCAGTCGCAACCACCGATTTTCTGTGTCCTCACTGCTTCAGACACTCCATGTTTAGACTTGTTTTGGAAAGCTACCTCTGGGTCTACTGATGAAATGGCGGACAAAATCTTATTCTGAACCGAAAAAAAAAACATAATCATAATAGGTCTTACAGCTTTCGTATGATTCTTCCAGTTGGTAGGCCTCTTCAAGTTAGAAGCGGCATTTATCCAGGGGTTAAAAGAAGGTAAATCAAATGTCTGAGAGAGAGAGAGAGAGAGAGAGAGAGAGAGAGAGAGAGAGAGAGAGAGAGGGAGAGAGAGGGAGAAAGAGAATGAGAGAGAGGAAGAAAGAGAATGAGAGAGAGAGAGAAAGAGATAGAGGGAGAAAGAGAAAGAGAAAGGGAGAGAGGGTGAGAGAGAAAGACAAAGAGAAAGAAAGAGAGAGAAAGAGACCAATATTAAAGTTCGATTTCACAAAGTGCGCTAGGAACAGGCATTCTCGAATAGACAAATCAAGATAGAATAGACACCGCGCCTGAAATATTAGAATGGTCTTAGGCATTCGCCTGACTGCTCTATGACACTGTCAGCCCTCTGGCTTCGGGTAGAGGGCGCTCTCTGCTTCCGAGCAGAGAGCACAAACCCAGTTGTGGTTTCGCCGAAGGGTAGAACCACGACTGGGGAAAAATAAACAGACATTTTTTGGCCCTGCTATATGGCCGGGAATACCCACTATAAAATGACCATGTGTTACATCTGGCCTTGCGTGGGAAGGCTAGTAAATACAGAAAAGGTCTTAGGCATTCGCCTGACTGCTCTATGACACTCTCAGCTCTCTGCCTTCGGGTAGAGGGCGCTCTCTGCTTCCAAGCAGAGAGCACAAACCCAGTTGTGGTTCCGCCGAAGGGTAGAACCACGACTGGGGAAAAATAGACAGACATTTTTTGGCCCGGCTATATGGCCGGGAATACCCACTATAAAATGACCATGTGTCACATCTGGCCTTGCGTGGGAAAGCTAGTAAATACAGAAATATTATTTAGACTACAGATCCATAATCTTCCTATACAGACTAGGTGTATAATTTAGCAGAAGTGTAAAAACAAAATATAAAACTATAACTACCTGTCTCAGTCTCTTCCATTTCCTTTCAGAATGTTAGCGATCATGGCTCTCCATGGCTTCCTAATGGATTTTACTCTAAATAAATTTTGATTCTTTATACCGTTTTATCCTTGTCTTGCCATCCATATATTACTTCTTTCTTATGTACTACATCACGTTTTTGTATCTAATTAGCCCATTTAAGTCTCCATAGAAAATGAAAAACAAAAATTGTCTGGCCTTTCTCTATATATCTGTTTCTATCATTTTTTTTTTAATAATCACATCGCCCCAATCAAGTCATTTTACTGCCACTATTTTGCAGGGGTTATATAGGAGGAAAGTTATGAGAAAGAGTGACAGGTTATAGGGGGTGTCAGGAAGTGGATAAGAGAAGGATGAGTGTGGCAATAAAGTGAGGGATCAGTTTGTATATTAATTTTAACGTAGAATTGATCCCCCACTTTTTATCCATATTAATATAGTTTTGAAACTTTTATTTTTATAATCATATCGCCCCAAGCAAGTCATTTTACCGCCACTGTTTTGCAGGGGCTTACATAGGAGGAATGATATGAAAAAGAGTGACAGGTTATAAGGGGTGTCAGGAAGTGGGTAAGAGAAGGATGACTGTAACCGTAAAGTCAGGGATCAGTTTATATATTGATTTTTATGTAGAATTGATCTCCCACTTTTTCTCCATATTATAATAGTATGGATACTTTTTTTTATGATCATATCACCCCAAGCAAGTCATTTTACTGCCACTGTTTTGCAGGAGGTTACATAGGAGGAAAGTTATGTGAAAGAGTGATAGGTTATAGGGGGTGTCAGGGAGTGGGTAAAAGAAGGATGAGAATACTGATGAGAGTGAAGAAGACGGAGAAAGGAGCATGACAGAGAGGATGCAGGTTAGTGAGATAGGAAATGACTATTGACTTTACATTTAAATTCCTGGGGATTATAGCTGTCGGGAAAGCAAGTAAATGGAAGGAAATTCTACGGACGGAAAGTGCGAGAAAAAAAAACTACTGGCGTAGAATTTGCCTTTACAATTTAAAGTAAAAGTGTGAGACCTAGTTGTTAATCTTGTGGCTCGATTAAATTTATATATAGGGGCACCAGTGAGTTAAGTTCATCGGAGCAGAAGCCGTGAAAGTATTTGTAGAAGAGACACAGGGGAGACACATTGCACCGGTGAGAAAGTGACTGTATCTGAGCTGCCAAGTCGGTAGCTATCACATTACAGATTCTCCGTTGGACTTTGTCAAGGACACTTAGGTGGATATCAGGAGCAACCGACCAGATATCTCACTCTAAAAATCATATTCATTGGTTTAATTCAATCTAGAGTTCAATCAGATTCCAGTATACAACACTGTAACGAGTTGAAGAAACACTTTTAAAATTTTAATGTCGATTCTAGAAATGGGTGGATAAGCAAAGAGCCGGTATTCCCCTGTCTTCCACTTGAAGAAAGTGTGCATCATAAAAGACAGTTTGAGTAAATACGACGGCATATTTCGTGGTTAGTCTTTTCGTGGGTACACAAGTGAAAAAACAGGCATCCTTTCAAACGTTGCCTAGCTAATTGTTGTTGACTTATAATAAATCTTTTAAAAATATGAAAAGTTGGAATATTTACAAAAATTCAAAACTAATTAATATAACCAGAAACTAAAGCTAAGGAAATGTTTAGCAAAGTCGCAAAAATTCAATCTAAACCTTTCAAAACTAGAAGAAAAAACAGTGCCTTCTTAACCATTATCAGAAAACTAGTACATCCTTTCCTTTTTTGCCAAGCCTTCTTTGGGATGCTTTAGTGTATTAATACCATTTTTTTTTCAGTTAGTAATTAATCATAAAAATTTATTTTTCAATATTTTTAATTATGTACGCCTGCTCTAGACCGTTGTGATCATAATAACAATGATGAGGATATCAAGATTTTTCCTTTTTTTTTATCTGTGAAAGAACATGTCCATCAACCTGATACTTGAAATGCAATACTTGAAATGGAATTTAATTAACTATCAGTATTTGTTCAATTTGATCTTTATCATGAATCTCCTCTCAAAGAAATGTTACTGCCATTAAAGAAAGTCTTAGCCCATCCCACTGATGTCCGTATTTCTCGTGAGAGAATCAAATTGAGCGCCAGAAGGTATTCTTAGCCTTAAATTGTCAACAGGGCTGCAGTTGGTGGACATTTTGAGTTTCAGGTTTCTTGTAATCTGAGAAAGTCGAGCGTAGACGAGAATGGATCAACAAAGTAAACGCAGTAAATAGTCTTCGCCAGTCGAGACTCTAATTAACAATGCAAAAGTGTTGTTTTCTTTTTCACTGGTTCAAGTTCCACAGGAGTTTACTCGTGCAACCAGTATATTCTTGCTTTCCTGACGTCTACAACCTCCAGGAATCTAAATGCAACGTCAAATCCCATCTCTTATTCACTTGACTCCAGTTCTTTCTACAACACCCTGTGTATCTTTTCCTTTCTCTCTACCTATGCGACTATCATCACACCTGTATTCCCATCCTTCTCTTACCCTTTCTCTGACACCCCCTGTAACTGGTTCGTCTTTCTCTTCACTCTCCTCCTGTCTAATATTTTACTCTTATGTAGCCCCCTGCGCATCAGTGGCGTTACCGCCTTGCTTGTGATGTAACGATTAAAAGGGATACAGAAAAATGTCACAAACTCTTTAAAAACTGTCGAAAATTTTAAGATGAGAAATATTCCTTATATGACGATATTATTGTTGTGGAGTAGTTTTCGCACTGAAGGTTATAATTGTGCTATATCGGTTGCTAATCGACTTAACGTACCCAAAATGTTAGGAACTTGGTAATCTTCTACTGAAAGCTGACTCCTTAGTATTCGGCTAACTGCCGACTAATATCAACTGCCTAGTAGTTCTACTGAACTCTAATAGAAGTCAAAAGAAATCCTATGAACTCTCCAAGAACTTCCTGTTAACTCTTATCAATATAGGAGGGAGAGTCCATTATCTGAGGAATAGGTGTGTTTCCCCATAACAATTATCATCTTCTTTTGCTGCATCCACAGCGTTTCAACTTCTGTATAATCTGCTCTTCTTCAGTTAATCACTGTCTCGCTATTTTGAACAGACTCTTTATTAAATCAATGAGGATAGATTATTCTTTAGATGCTTACGCGATATTTCATTTCAGTTAATAGTCGCCAGTCATTCATTTTTGTGTCACTTGTCCGATTCTTTCACAGAATCAGGCGATGTGACTTTTCAGCGCTACCATACCAAGGAATAGAAATCGTTATCAACCGATATGTTTTAACAAACAATTTAAACAATTCGGGCATACGTCTCTTAGACAATCTCTAAAGATTGATTAAAGAGTTCCAAAGAGTTCCAAATAAGAAATAGAGACCTAAAGAAGGTCGGAAGATACAACGATCGAAATACACTGAGTATAACAACCAACGTATGCATATTGATCTGAACAGCAACGTATATAATAAGGCAATTGCCTGAAGAATGCGACTAGGTCGACCAACTGAAACATTGTGGGTATAGAAACCAAGGTCTTGAAGAATGCCACTAGGTGGCGTGACTGAAACGTTATGAGTATATTACCCAAGGACCTGAAGGAATGCCACTAGATCGAAAGTCTGAAACTTTATAAGTATAAGAGCCAAAATCTTGAAGAATGCTACAAGGTCGAGCTACTTAAATATTATGAGTATAACACCCAAGTTTCTGGAGAATTCTACTAGGTCAAGTGACTGAAATTTTATAATTATAACAACAAATGTCCTGAAGTATCACACTAGGTAGAGCGATTGAAAGTTTATGAGTATAACAAACAAGGTCTTGAAGAATGCTACTAGGTTAAGTGACTGAAACTTTATGAGTATAACAAAGAAGGTCCTGAAGAATGCTATTAGATCAAGTGACTGAAACTTTATAAGTATAACAACCAAGGTCCTGAAGAATGCTACTAAGTCAAGTGACTGAAACTTAATGTGTATAACAAACAAGGTCCTGAAAAAATTCTCTTAGTAGAGTGACTGAAATTTTGTGGGTGTAACAGCTAAGTTCCTGAAGAATGCCACTAGGTAGAGCGAAAAAAAACCTGTGGGTATAACAAGATCTCTATAGCAAATCATAAAATAATGAAAATTCTTCCTTTAAAAAAAGTCGAACAAATTCTAAAAGATGTTTTTAACCTTAAATCTGATCTATTACCTCCATGGGTTGAATACTACTTGCCTGCCATCAAATGTTTGTTATATTCTATTTGGTTTTGCCTCTTGGCAACAAAAATTTCTGTTGTTGTATTCTACGGCCTTCTACAAGTGGTGATATTTAAGATCAATTAATATTCGTCAGTCATATTTAAACGAGTTGCTTTTCCACTTATTCCACTAAACTAGGTAATAAGATCTGATTTTTTTCTGCACCAAGCTTAGGGTATGAACTCGTAACCACCAGGAAACCCGATACATAACCTTCTAACATTAAAAAAAAAGATTGTCTAGCGCTCTTTAAAAGAGCAAGAATCCATTTAAAATGGTAAGAGTTCTGTGTTACGAATTCTTTTAAAAAAAAAACTTACGTGACATCTGCTGATCGAACAGTTCCCCACACGTTCGTCTCTTTTATTGCTGTTTCTAACTTTTTACCCTTGACCACCCCCTTTATACCCGTTCTGTCATCTGTTCACACAAACTCGTTAATTAGATTACTCTTTCTGAGCACCTGTTTATCTTGCCTTCAATGAGTCATGTGAGTGTTAAATTCTCTCAACTCGCTTTCCTCATCGTTTATCTCAGATATGCTTTTGTTTATATATTTTTTCTTGTAGTTCGTATGAGGGGGAGTCAAAAAGTAATGCAATTTGTTTTAATATATAAAAAGAAATAAAGAGCACAATCAAATATATTGTACATTAAGATTTAGCTACACATCATAAATTCACATCCTTATTCCTTCACATAGCCACCACTTCTTTCAGTGGAAGTGTTCCATCTAAGAATGAGAGCAGTGTGTTCCAGATTCATAAAACTGAGCTGGTTGCTGGGGTAGCTAATTCCTTATGGCAGTTTTCACTTCTAAATCATCGCCGTAACGTTTACCACTCAGTGCATTTTTCATAGCACCAAAGAAACAAGAAGTCTGATGGTACTAAGTGGGGTGGTGATGAAAAAGTGAAAACTATGGTAAGGCTATATCACCAGCCAGCTGAGATGAAAACACTGCCATTGAAAGAGATGATTGCACCGCTGAGATTTAGGAATTTTTTAAATCATTTCACCCCAAGCAAGTACTCCCACTGTTGTGCATGGGGTTACATAGGAGGAAAGTTATGAGAAAGAGTGACAGGTTATAGGAAATGTCAGGAGGTGGGTAATAGACGGATAAGAATACCGTTGTAATGGGGGTGGAATGGATGGAGAAAAGAGCTTGAGAGAATGGATGCGAGTTAGTGAGATAGAAGATGTCTATTAACCTTACATTTAAATTCCTGGAGATTGTAGCTGTCAGGGAGGCAAGTATATGGAAGGGAATTCTACAAGCGGGAAGTGCGAGAAAAGAAGCTGTTAGAGTAGAAATTGAGGTTACATTTTATCTGTTCCACTGTAAAAGGGTGGAACCTAGTTGCTAATCTAGTAGCTTGTGTAAATTCATACCTAGGGGCGCCAGTGAGCTAAGTTTATTGGAGCAGAAGCCGTGAAAGTATTTGTAGAAGAGGCACAAGGAAGCCACGTCACGCCGATGAGAGAGCAACTGCAGCCGGGCTGCCAAGTCGGTATCGATCACATTACAGATTCTCTGATAGATTTTGTCAAGAACCCCGAGGTGAATAGCAGGGGCACCCGACCAGATGTGGCAGCAGTATTCAATACACGGACGGATGGTAGATTTATATATGTGCAGGATGGATTCAGAGGGGATAAACCTCCTGGTTCTGCACAGTAAACCGACTTTCATAGCAGCGGATTTAGCGATGGATTCAATATAATCATTTCACTTTAATGGACAATGTTTAACTGTGTTTCTTATTTCTCATATGATAAAACAAACTGAATTATTTTTTGACTCACCCTCGTATTTTCCTTAAAACTTCTGCCTTGCTCACGTACTCTGTTCCTTGTACTCAGAGCATTCGTCAGTTCAACGACATCTCTGTTACTTCAAGTAATTACAGGTCGAGTCTCACTGAGTTGTCAACTGAAAGTGTTAATTTCTGATAATTTTAAAACAGATATTTATATCAAACGTTGACGCGTGTGATGACGATATTATAACCGATCCAAACGCTGCTGTTTCTGAAATTATTTAAAAGCAGTGAATCCAAACATCCAACCAATTAGCAATTCCTTAATGAATGATGCATTTCAAGATTCAATTGATGGTATCATATTACTTTCTAATATTGCACCAAGCAGAAAAGTGGGTGGACAGTGCAGCGCCAATATCTAAAGCCGTATAAGAATAATTAGTACCGAGCTTGAAACTTTTAGCCTATTTTTTTACATGTTTATCCTCGGTCATTAATTTAGCTCTGAATGTAATAAAACAAAAACAGTCCGTTGCAGAGTAATGGAAGACAAGGCGCAAGAACTCCGCTTTTGAGGCGTTTTGTCAGACAAAGCTATGGTTAGTATTTGTCGATACTTCTGAGATGATGTAGCATTTACATTATTTACACTGTTCGGACTGTTGTTCTCATTTTTATTGCCATGTTTACGACGTTCCGGCCTTCTTCAGATATTAGGAATTTTGAAACGAAATCTTTCAGTTCACTAGGGTGTATAATTCTCATTCCATGCGTGATGTAGTTATCTCCCTTTAACTCAACTCTCTAAGTTATTTGTTCACCACTGCTGTAGCCTGGTACTGAACTCACATTTGAGTCAAGTCACTGGAACTAATCAATGGCTATATCCACTGAGCCATGTGTCCTCAAGAACACATATCCCAGTTGATATAGGATCAGTTGATATAGGTGTTGCTTAGTTCCAGTGCCTTATATATATATATATATATATATATATATATAGCACCTAATGAACCAGACGAACCTACCTAGGTTTCATCTAAACGGATCGTCAGGGAACGCTTTTAGTTTGCTCTACATTTGTATTGAGCGCTTTCTGTTAGATGATGACTCGTCTCGAGTTTTTTCTTTGGGTTTCGTGCTGATTTCGGTTCAAACACTTTTGACTGACTTTCATGCCTTAAGCTCTTTCTTTTTTTACAACCATTTTTTCCTTCGTTTAATAGTTTTCGAGGAAGGTTTTCTAGACGAGTATAATTATAATCTCGTTTATATATATATATATATATATATATATATATATATAGGCCTGTATCCACTGGCCCAGTAGATACAGGCTTATAATTCTTAAATTCCTAGCACCTGAAGAAGGCCGAATCGTACAATTGCCGAAAGGTCGTAAGCATGGCAATAAAGATGAGGACAATAGTCCGAACAGTGTAAATAATGAAAGTTACGGTTTTATCTCTAAAGATCTATCTCATGAGCTTGAATATCATTGTGTACATCAGAGTTGGTTCATTTCAACAAATACCTGGACATGTTTAATTTAGGGATATAAATAAAAGATGTAAGCGTTTAAAAAAAATGAAACTGAGGTGTTGGTATATAAAAAAAAAAGTTTCTTCGTATGTCACATTTAAACTAAATTAAGAATCAAAAACAAAAATGACAAATTATAGCGCAACTGATTACGAACCGAGTTGTAATTATTTGAATATTTGTTCCCATAAATGAGAATAAATGAAATTGAACTAAAATAAACAATAATAGTTTTTTTAATCGATTCACTCTTAATCAAAGTGATAATGCCATTAAAATGCTAGGTGCTAACGATAATGTTAGGGAATGAGAAGACTTTAAAAACTACATAAAACCCGATCCTAAGGAGGTATAAGAGATAAACCTCTACTCTTGTTCAAAAAACAAGGTTGACAAGGACGATAGGCGATCCTATCTACGCCTCTTAAGAAAATAAGAAATAAATAGTAAATAAAGATTCAAATCTTAATCGGAGACGTCAGAAGTATAGAGTTGAATTAGATTTTTAAAGGAACAGAAAACTAGAAATAAACATCTAACTAGTTCAAACGTAACGTAAATCATTCATATATATATATATATAGTAAATCTGGTCATAACACATTACATTGCATTTGAATACATGGTTCTGTTGTCATTTCGCGCTATCACGCGGTGTGACGTCATAGAACCGCATTGCAAATTTGCGAACTGCGTTTGTTATTTTTGGTAACTATTGCCGTTGCCTAGCGGAGTTTTATGTCAACACAAAATAAAATCGTCGGTGATGGTGGATGTTATTATGTTACCGTCTTAATAACCTCTCTGAAGATGGCTCATGTGAGCCGAAAGCTTACAAGCAAATCAATAAATAATTATCCAAATGTTGGAGAATTTTTGTCTTTATTTTCAACTGAAATTAAAGACAAAATACGACGTTTAGAACGGCTCATGATTAAACATAATAGACATTCATTGTCTCTTATATTTAACAGTATCTTTAGAAAATTATTTGCTGCCTCGATACACTATATATATATATATATATATATATATATATATATATATATATACTATTAAATATAAGAGACAATGAATGTCTATTATGTTTAATCATGAGCCGTTCTAAACATTGTATTTGGGCTTTGATTTCAGGTGAAAATAAAGACAAAAATTCTCCAATATTTGGATAATTTTTTATCAAGTTGGTTCTAAGCTTTCGGCTCACATGAGCCATCTTCAGAGAGGTTATAAGAACGGTAACACAAAAACATTCACCATCAGCGACGATTATATCTTATGTTGACATAAAAATCCGCTAGGCAACGGCATAGTTACCAAAAATAACAAACGCTGTTCGCAAATTTGCAATGCGGTTCTATGACTTCACTGCGAAAATGACAACAGAACCATATATTCAAATGCAACGTAATGTGTTATGACCAGATTAAAACGTGATTTTATTAAGTGTGAGTTGTTTGGATTTAATGTAGATGGCCCCTAATATCTGAAGGTTTATTTTTATTGTGTATGAATGCGGATTATTGTATTGTTGACTAAAATATGTCTGATATTACCTATTTGCTTATGTTTTTTTCTGAGAAATGTTGTTTAAGTGTACTCTTATTTGCCGACTCGGTACACTATATATATATATATATATATATATATATATATATATATATATATATACGCATCGCTCATTCAATAATGAATTAGAGCACTGTGGCTATTGGGCGTGTATAATGACATACGCGCTAAAAAAAAAAAACCTGCCTTCTTCCACCGAACGCGCGTAGCCCGGAGGTAGAATCGCCGACTGACGCCAATTCGGTCGGGTTTCAATCCTGGGTAAAAAAAGCAATCGGCGTCTAACAATGCTGATCTGTCTGCGGATGACTATAGTATTTATATATATTTTTTATTAAAATACTTTACTCCAAACGGAAAAGTAGGAAGGTAAATAAAAAAAACCTGATCCTAATTAATAAAAAATTTTAATATTGAAAAATGTTACAGGAGGAGAGCTCAATGTAATTAAAATTACAGAGCTAATATAAAATAAAATAAATTTCCAGTATTCAAAATTGTTGAATGAACATTTCAACATGAAATCCCTAAGAGAGATTTCACGTCTCCTCAGCAACGGTACATTATTTTTTTTTTATGACGTAAATTTCTCAAATCTTAACCGTCATTTTTTATTTTTTTATTTCCTTTTTTATTTCCCTTTTTATTTTTTTTATTTTTTTATTTTTATTTTTATTCTCATTTTTTTTTTTTAATTCTCATTTTGAAATATGTACCGTTGCTGAGGAGACGTGAAATCTCTCTTAGGGATTTCATGTTGAAATGTTCATTCAACAATTTTGAATATTGAGAATTTATTTTATTTTATTTTATATATATATATATATATATATATATATATATATATATATATATATATATATATATTATTGTTTTTTTTCCAATTTATGCAAGTTTCCTTAATATATTGTGAAGAGAAGTTGAATGAGTTTATTTTACATACACCTGTTTTAGAATTATCGTTGTTATAGGTATTTTGGGTTCTGATCATATCCTTAATAGTTGTATTTACTTTGATGTTTAGATTGGATAGATTGTTTTGGATAGTGAATATTATTAAGTTAGCAGATAGTATTATGCATGTTTTATCTCATTTATTGTTGCTAATAATGCTGTTAGGTATTTTGCTGTCGTATATTCTGTGTGCTTTTCTCTTAGCTTTGTGGGCAAAATAATAAGGATATTGTTTGTTTGTTTCGAGGTTTAACGACCTATCAATCCTTATGGGATCATTTAAGGTCATATCCAATGATTTTGGATAAGGTGATTTTATTTTTACAACATTTTTCTATTCGAGTATCAAGATTCATTGGAGTTTGTTTTTTTTAAAGAATGGTCCCCAAGTCTTACCCTTGTTATTTAACCCATAACTGGAGGGAAGGGACGGATTAATACCTTTCCCAAGGGTACCAGTGCTTAAGTGAATACAGGGTATTCAACTGGAACTCGAACTCTGCTCACCGATTTCTCTTTCCGAGCCGATATCCACTGCACCACAACGCACATCCATCACTATACGCTTACTGCACCTGGTATTCCCAAGCGGTCACCCATCTAAGTACTGACCAGGCTCAACGTTGCTTAACTTCGATGATCGAGCGAGAACCGGTGTATTCAACGTGATAGGCCGTAAGCCACAATAAGGATTTTATTATATGTCTTTGGAAGAGTTTTCTATGGATATTTCTTTTTAAGTACTGTTTGCTGCCAGAATGAAGCAACGCATAGCATCCTGTAAGTTCGGCGCCAAAGACTACTGGCAACTCTGTAAAAGCGTGCTTAACAAGATTAAGACCTCAATACCCCACCTAATTAATGAATTTGATGTCCTCACCTCCTCAGCTGACAAGGCTGAATGTTTTGCTCGCAGATTCTCGACCAATTCGAGACTGGATTTGTCTGGAGTTTCTACATCCAACTTCCCACCTAGAACTGAGGCTCAACTGAATGACGTCCACATTACACCCACGCTAGTCTCTAAGATAATCTCAAAACTGTGAGTGGAGGGGACGGAATCCCAATCATAGTCTTGAAGAAATCTCCTCTGTCCTCTCTAAGCTCTACAACTTCTGCCTATCTGGTTCCTGCTTTCTTGCCTGTTGGAAGTCTTCCTCTGTAGTTCCTATATTTAAGAATACTGGAGAACCCTCGGACCCCGCAAATTAACGCCCTATCAGCCTTCTTCCGATGTTTGGCAAAGTGTTCGAAGCCATTATCAACGCCGAAGTGGTTCAGCATCTGACTGCCCACAGGCTCCTCTCGGACAAACAGTATTGTTTCCGCCTCACCAAGTATATATACCAGGCTCTCAACAAAAATGGCGAAGCCCGAACCGTTGCCTTGGATATCTCCAAAGCTTTTGACAGAGTCTGGCATGCTGGCCTTCTAAGCAAACTGCGGAGCTATGGTTTAAATGGACATTTGTTCGACCTAATCCAGTCATTCCTTTCTAACCGCACATTGAAGGTTGTATTAAACGGCCATGCCTCCCAAAACTACCATACGAACGCGGGTGTCCCTCAAGGCTCTATCCTAGGTCCTACACTCTTTCTGATCTACATTAATGATCTCCCCGATGCCATAAGATTCCAAGCATACATGTACGCCGATGACACCACAGTTTACTTTCGCATCGATCAAAAATCTGGTGTGGGCAACAAAGCGAACCTCGCTGCCGAGCTTCAAAAAGACATTCAATCCGTAATGGACTGGGGTAAGAAATGGCTCGTAAATTTTAATGCTTCCAAAACGAAGCTGCTATCAATTAACCCTCATAGACAATCACACCTACCTCCCATTAGTATGGAACAGGCATGCCTTCCAGAGAATAAAACACTACGCCTCCTTGGTCTCACATTCTCAGTGGACCTCAAGTGGAATGACTATATCGAATCCATTGCTAAATCCGCTGCTATGAAAGTCGGTTCTCTGTGCAGGGCCCGGAAGTTTTCCCGTCTGAATCCATCTTGCACATATATAAATCTACCATCCGACCGTGTTTTGAATACTGCTGCCACATCTGGTCGGGTGCCCCTGCTATTCCTCTCGGGGTTCTTGACAAAATACAACGGAGAATCTGTAATGTAATCGATACCGACTCGGCAGACCGGCTGCAGTCACTCTCTCACCAGCGTGACGTGGCTTCCCTGTGCCTCTTCTATAAATACTTTCACGGCTTCTGATCCGATGAACTTAGATCACTGGTGCCCCCAAGAAAGGTAGTACCGCCACAGAAAATCTCGTCGTGCCTCCCAGTCAGCCCTTTGATAACAGTAAGAGATTCTGCTGGAGTTGATAGAGATACTAACAGAAACTACATCGTGATCAGAGTTACCAAGAGGGAAAAAGCTGCATGGCTTGACAGGAGTCAGGGGTAGAAGAGAAGAAGACTTCCACCAGAGAAGCTTGTCTTTCACGCATACTGGGGAAACGTGTGGAGAAGTCGACCACTTGCGTGAGATACTGGGTGATCGCAGAGTTAAGGGTGTGGATGCCACCAAGATCAGTAACAGAATTTTCCAGCCAAGTAGCATGGTGGGCATTAAAGTCACCGGAGACAACAACTGATGAACGGATGAGAGGCAATGGCCTTATCTATAATATCATATATACTGTCCAGCAAAGAACAGTCGGGAGAGGAAGGGGAGCGATAGAGAAAGAAAAGTTTAGTAGAGTGAGACGGAGGCACATGTATGGATGGTCATGAGATTCAAGAGAAATCTCCCTAACCAGAGGGAGATCTTTGCTGACATAGACTTTCAAGCCTTGCATATGGATTCTGGGGTCCTTCTTAAAGAAGGGAAGGTAATCTGGGATCGAGAAATCAGATTTACCATGACTCCAAGAAAAAAGTGTCAAATAAGTGTTCAACTTCAATAACTTCACATTTTATGCTGGACAATCTCCTCAAAGATAAAGGATAGACTCGAAGCAACAGAAATGTGGTTCTACAGAAGGATGCTGACGATGGCATCGACCAAACATGTGAACAACGACAATGTCTTAGAGACAATGGAAACGAAAAGGAAACTTATACTTTGCATCAGGAGGGGACAGCTGAAGTTTTTGGGACACGTAATGAAAAGGGAGGGCTTGGAGAATCTAATACACACCGTACCGATAGAGGGAAAGAGAGACAAAAGAAAGCAGCGCGAGACCTGATGGGTTTCAACAGGTGGATGGCGAAGCAGGGTTTGGAAAAGATACCAAGAGAGAAAATATTATGAGCGACAAGGGATACTATTAAGTAGAAATCCATGATCGCCTACGTCGTGAAAGAAATCCTGAATTTTTTGTTTTAATTTCTGGGATAAGGAATTATAATTATTTATCTTAACAAAGATAATGATATTAGTCAGACTGTAACAGTCGAACTAATATCCTTATCTTTGTTATTATTATCATATTTCAACCATTGTACTCTCTGATCTTCTGATGTCATTCGATGAAAAGAATATTCGAAACGTGCGGCTCGGAACGAGAAATTGAAGATTCAAATTCCAGTTGAATTCGTTGAATTCACTTACGCATAAATATCTTTAGGAAAGGTATTAATCCGCCTCTCTCCTCCACCTATGGGTGAAATAACAGGACAGATTGGGTTCTATAGCCTTAATTGGTAACCAGTCTACCAGAGAAAGTAACACTGTGGGAAAATCTTCTGCTCAGTTAGTCATGTTTGTTTCGAGACATGATCGCCCAAGCGTATCACGTATAACACTAAACTGTGTGAATATTTAACCCTCTAGGGCCATTCGTATCATATTTGATACAGTATGAAAACAAGCCTTGAAAGAAATATTTTCCTGAAAAAATTTTTAAGAGAAATATTTTATAAATTTCAAATGAAAGCAGTACTGACTGCTCAGTCAATGAATACCAAATGTTTCCTTATAGGGAAATACCAAATGTTTCCTTATAGGGAAATACTGTATCAAATATGATACGAATGGCCCTAGAGGGTTAAGTAGTAATTAGTGGGGGATCTGTTTATTACTTCATAACAATATAGAACTGATCCCCCACTTTATGACAAGTAGAAGCCTTAATCATATTATATTATTAACCCTCTAGGGCCATTCGTATCATATTTGATACAATATGAAAACAAGCCTTGAAAGAAATATTTTCCTGAAAAATTTTTTAAGAGAAATATTTTATAAATTTCAAATGAAAGCAGTACTGACTGCTCAGTCAATGAATACCAAATGTTTCCTTGTAGGGAAATACCAAATGTTTCCTTATAGGGAAATACTTTATCAAATATGATACGAATGGCCCTAGAGGGTTAACTAATTTCAAACTATAAACTGTTTTTGTCCCACTGTCTATGATTAGGGAGATCTGTTTTTCTTTCTTTCTGTTTTTTTTTTGTATCGTTGAGGCATTGTTATTCATGTCTCCACAGAGTTCGATTCTCTACTACCTAGCTCATGGATTGAACTCATAATAAAAACAATAAACTAATAAACTACAATTTGAGGCTTGAAAGAGGAAAATTAAAAGATGCAAATAAAGTGGAGATTATGTTGAAAATGATAAATGAGTAAAGTTAATTATTTCAGCCAATAAAAGTTTTTTTATTAACTGGTCACCTTACGGGCGTATCACATTGAAATATCGGTTCTAGTCTGATCACCGACGTTACGCAACATCGATCCCGGTCAGTACCAAGAGGTGTGACAGCTTCGAAATACCAGGTATTGTAAGCTAGTATGTGCGGTGGTTTAATGAATAATGGTTCGTAATTGGAAATCGGAGTGCCGAGTTCTAATTCCAGTTGAGTTTATTATATTCACTTACGCACATATATCCTTGGCAAAGGCATGAATCTATATTTTCCCCACCACCTATGGAATGGGTCAACTTCAGAATTTCTGCCAGTAAATTCTGATTATCTCCAAAAAATTTCTTACAATCTAATTTTTTCTGGCTTTAAATAACCTTCAAAGTGTTGTTAAGCCGTAACAAACAAAATAACGGTTCAATAAAATCAGTTAACAGTGTCTCGTTTTTTATGGCTATACTTATATTACAACTAGCAGGATCGCCCGGCGTTGCTCGGGTGTAATGAAAGCTTTAAAACTAATCCATGGTCCTGGAGCACAGATTCTTTGGACGTTGGCACGAAATACTAAAAAGCAATAGTTGTTTCCAGTTAAAGCGAAACTGTAGACTGAAAGAAAAATGAATGAATATAAGTCAAATTTTGTTTCCTGGTGTCGATATCAAATAAGTGTTTTTCATCGTAAACTGAATTTTGAAGGCTAAATAAGTCCTCTGAGTAAATGATATGGCTGAGACTAAGAACTCCAATTATACTTACATAGAGCCAAACCCGAAGAAAAAACTAAAATAAAAGGGCTGAAAAAATACAGATATACAGACAGATAAACAGACACACACACACAAGCATCTTGCCTTTACATATATATATTATTGATTTTCTGCACTATTGTAAGAACTGCAACCTTGAAACTTCTGAATATCGTTTCTTATGTCTTTGTCTATGAGTGTATCATATGTAATTAAAATTGGACCACGCCTTCTATAACCCGATTTTCTCGATTATCGATTTTCGATATTTATCGGGTGTACCTCGACACAAAACCTAGCTAAGAACACTCGCAGTCGCTTATAGTACAACTGTGTAAATTTTCAAGAAAATCGGTTCAGCCGTTTCGGAGTTTATAGGTAACGGACACACATACACACATAAACACACACACACATACACACACAGACAAAGGTCTATTTATACATAAGTTTAGATTATATTACATGTGTATAAAATGAATGCTTTATTTTTAATTGTGAGGATGCAATACGAAATAACTGAAGAGTTGCCTTGTTTTAATAAGAGCTTAAATTTTTTTTTCCTTTCTAAAAAGAACCAACATTTAAAACACACGTAACGAGGTGACTGTATTTGAAAGATCAGTTAGGCAGTTAAGTACCATACGTGCTACACGCTTTGGGCGATCATGTCTCGAAAGAGACATGACTGACTGGGCAGAAGTTTATCCCGCAGTAGGTTTCCATTACTTTCTGCGGTAGACTAGTTGCCGACCAAGGCTATAGAACCCAATCTAATCTGTCCTATTATTTAACCCATAACTGGAGGGAAGAGAGGGACTATTACCTTTCCCAAGGGTATTTATTTGTGAGCAAGTGATTTCAAGGTATTGAACTGGAATTCGAACTCGGCTCCCTGATTTGTCGTTCCGAGTCGATATCCACTGCACCACAACACACATAAGGAAATGCAACGAATTCAGCACTTCACTTGAAATATAATCTGCTCAACTGAAAGCTTTGGATGAGTCTTTTTTTCTTCTCTCTCTCTTATTTCAAGAGGAATTTATATTTTATCTCCTGTCTCCGTTGTCCTGGGCCCTCGATGTGGCTTTACTGCATAATAATTTCCAGTATCAATCCTATACTGCGGAATACACATTAACCTTTAATTACAAGCCATGGCGCTTATCTTTTTCTTCGATTCTTACAATTGCAATATTTTTCAACAGCTATAAGCCAAACCCACGCGATCGATATTAATTTTTTTTTTCCCCCTGGTAACCAAAAAGTAAAAACATTTTCTCTTCATTATATTAAACTCTTCGTACCGTACTTGCCTGTCTATAAGAAGATTTTGAGATTACCTCTCATAACTTCTTTTAAGTACTGTGTCTCTACATGACGTGGGAGATCAGGGCCCTCCACAACGTCCTACCTTTTTTATTTCCTATTAACTTCCCCGGTCCGCAAACTGGTCTGACAGGTAACCCGATGCCTTCCCTGTCCCTTTTACCTTCGATATATTTTGGGAGAGATCAATTCTCCAAACCCTCTTTGCTCATTATGTACCTTCACCACAACTCATTCCGAATCATAGTCGTACAATTTAAGTTTCGAACAATTCTCACTAGTTAATTGCCGTGGTGCACTCGACATAGTACAATAACTGGAGAGATTTTAAGTGCGTCTTCTAGGGCCTGAAAATGCCATAAATTCACTACCTCATTTGACTGAAATTATTTTTTTTATTCGTTGCATAAATAAATCCAGATATTTTTTATGGGAATATCCAAAGGCAGGAAACTAATAAATAAGAGTAAATTTTCATAAGCTATTAAACTGACCCGTGTGTCTTTGAATCTGTTGGATTCGTTAGGGGTTTGTAGGAGATTTATTGTGGACCTGTTTTGAAAAGAGTGGCGAAAAAGGAAAAGCAATAAACGAAAGAGCCTTAGCTTGAAAGGCTATTTTTGCACATTCGCTTCTCCATACTGAAAGTCCTAAGTGAATCCAGCAATGCCATATTTTAAAATCAATCTTTACACTTCAAAACAGTAATATTAAACCTATCATGCGGAAGCAAGATAGCAACTGATCACTTACCGATTTATTTTTATAGTGTTATTTTCTTCTTTTGTTTTTCTTGTGTAATTTATTTTCTTTGTTTGTTGGGATGAAGCAGATGATTTCGTTCGAATGTAAAAAAGGAAAGGACAAATCGGGAGTTAAAGTCTGCTTTTCAACCAGACGACATTTGAAAGAAATGAAGAAAGTATTTAGTCAACAAAAACTTTTTCCATTCATGAATTCTCAAATATTCTTCCATTTGACAAATGCATAATGCAAACGCCGTCCACATTTGGCATAATAATGCAACAGCCTTCTTTCTGTCTTTTATTATTATTATTATTATTATTATTATTATTATTATTATTATTATTGCTACTGTTGCTTCTTTTTCTTCTTCTGCGTTTCCTTCTTGTATCTTTCTCTTTCCTCTTCTACTGTCTTCTTTTTCTTTTTCTACTTATAGTTCTTCACCTTTTGCTTCTTCTTTTCTTCCTTTTCTTTTTGTTTCATTTTCTTCCTATATTCTTCTACTTCTTTTTTTGTGCTCTTTCTTTTTTCTTTTTCTTTTCTTTCTTTGTTTTGTTCTTTTTTATTCTTTATTTTCTTATTATTTTTCTTCTATTTCCTCTCCTTCTTTTTCTGTTTCTTTTTCTTCTTCGCTTTTTAGTCTACTAATTTTTCGTCTGTATCTTTTTCTTCTGTTTCTTTTTCATCTTCTGTTTCTTATTCTTCTGTCCCATTTTTTCTTTATCTTCTTTTTTCTCCTTCTATTCTTGCTCTATTCTTTGTCTTCTGCTTCTTCTTTTTTCTTCATTTGAATTATTCTTTTTCGTCTATATCTTCTTTTCCTTCTGCTTTTTTTTCTTTTTTTTATTTCTTATACTTTTGCGTCCTTTTCTTGTTCTTTTTCTTTTTCTTTTTTGGTTTGCTTCTTTTTTTCTATTCTTCTTCTTCCTTCTCTTTTCTTTTTTCCTTCTTCTTCCACGCATCTCACGAACCTTAGAGAATCTAAATCTAAAGTAGAGTCATTTATTTCGATTTGACATGCCACAAAAATGCTCTCCATGTTAGGATTCAAGCGGGATATTAAAGGGACTTCAGAAAAATAAAGAATGTTTCTATCTAAATCAGTTTAGTTAGAGCTGATCGATCGACAGTCGTGTAATATTCAGTCATCTGGAAATTAATATCAGAATAATACCCTGGGCAGTGGTAACAAAATTTAAGCTTATTGATTAAAATCACAGTCATCATTGTTAGAAAGGACAAAATTATACTAATTTATTTAATCATTTTTAAATAATTTAATAAGTTACTGATAGGCATGTGTGTGTGTGTGTGTGTGTGTGTGTGTGTGTGTGTGTGTGTGTGTGTGTGTGTGTTACATCTAATACTGCTTGTGTAATGTAAAACAAAGAATATAGCGTACTAACCTTCGAGGAAGTAGTATGACTACTGCTGGTTAGACTTTGTGGTTTAATTTTTAAAGTTCATTTTTTTATTCATATACTCTGCAAATTAACGAATATAGAATGACGAACTTCAGATGAAAAGTTAGTTAAGTGTTAGACGTGATACATGTGTCTCTTTCAATTTATGACTAAGCATAAGAGTAGGTTGCCTTTTCTTTCTGCGGTAGACTGGTTGCCAACCAAGGCTATAGGACCCATAGCTGTGGTGGGAAGAGCTGGATTCATACTTTTCCCAAGGGTATTTGCGCGTAAGTGAATGTAACTAACCCAACTGAAATTCGAATTCGGCTCTCTGATTTTGCCATCCCATTACACCACCCGCACATCCAAGCTTACAGCTTAGATGTATAATACATTGAAGAAAAAATTATTGATAATTCACTCATTCTTCCAAATTGATTCATCGTTGACGATGAAGTGTCATTCCATATTATACGTATTTTCATTTCGATTTGTTAAATTCGGTAAACTTTAGGCTTTTTCCTTCCAAAATTTGTGATATATTCATTATTTATAATTTAAATCATAGTTCGGTTTTTAGTAAAACGCGTTCGTTTTTTATTGATTTGTTTTGACTGCTTATCAACCTTTTTCAAGTTATTTAAAGCCGAGACAAATTTTTTGGATTATAAATTTTTTTTGAAATAATAAGTTTTCTGATACAAGCCTTACTATTTAACCTATACCTGGGAGAAGAAGAGGTAGACTGATATCTTTCCCAAAGGTATTTCATGTAAATGAACATAACGTACGCGACTGGAATTCGAACTCGGTTCTTCGATTATTCATTCCGAGCCGTTATCCATTAACTCACCTGCACATTCAAGTTGACAGTACCTGGTTCTCCCGAATCTATCTAAGTACTGATCAGGTTCAATGTCGCTTAACTTTGATGATAGGATGAGAACCGGTGTTGGAAGAAGCATGGTTCATGGAACTAGAACAATCTACCCCGGTAAGCGAAATAAAGGGTTCAGTTCGAAATTTTAATCTCCTGAAGAAGTTCAGAGCGTAAAACGGCCGAAAGGTTGTGAGTAGGGCAACAAAGATGAGGACAATAGTCTGAACAATATAAATAGTGTAAATAATTACAATACCTCATCTCATAAATAAAGGCAGATATTGAAAGTGAATATTGTAACAACGATGAGGACCCGATGCCACTAGAACGCAGGAAAATACAGAGTGCGAAAGTGAATGAGAAGATTAAAAATAATGAAAATTTAGGGAAGGTAAAAAATGAAGAGCAAGGTGACCTTGCCAGTAAAATGCAAGAAAATAGAGACAGTAAACGTGAATGAGAAGATTGATAATTAAGAAAATTCAGAAAAGGGCAGAATTGAGGAGCAAGTCGGCATTGCCACTGGAACACATTGATTACAGAGTGTGAAAGCGAATGCGAAAACTGAAAATGATAAAAATTGAGTAAAAGGGCACAAATGAAAAGCAAGGCGACGTTGTCACAAGAACGCACGGAAATACAGAGTGCGAAAGTGAATGAGAAGATTGAAAATTATGAAAATTGAGGAGAGGGCACAAATGAATATTAAGGCAACATTGCCATTAGAAAGCAGGGAATACAAATAGTGAAAATGAATCAAAATTGAAAATGATGAAAATTGAGGAAAGGGCGAAAATGATAAGCAAGGCGACATTGCCACTAGGACTCAAGGAAATCCAGAGAGTCAACGTGAATGAGAAGATTGAAAATAGGAGACTGAGTAATGGCCAAATAATGAAGGGTATTCAAGGAGACAGATGATGGCAATTGTCGTTGCACTTAAATTTTTGAAGTATATTGCCATCATGGAAGCAAGACATAAAAAGGAAGATTTACAGGTGAGACTTCCCAGAAAATGTTCGAGTATAAATCTCGTTTACGTTTCGCTACTTCATCAATAAAATGATGAGACCTAGTTGCCAACCTAGTCAGTCAGTTAAATAACATACATAAATTACACCTCGGTGATCATGGCTCGAACGAGACCTTACTGACTGGGCAGAACATTTTCCCGCAGTAGGTTGCCATTCATTTCTGCGTTAGACTTGTTGTTAATTAAAGCTATAGAACTCAATCTGTCCTGTTATTTTATCCATAGCTGGATCGAAGAGAGGGATTAACACCTATTCCAAGGGTATTTGCGCGTAAGTGAATGCAACGAATTTAACTGGAATTCGAACTTGACCCTCCGATTTCTCGTACCTAGCCGATATCACTACACCACAACGCAATCTAGTAACATGCTTAAATTTGTATAGTCTTGTCACCAGAAAAATAAAAGGCTTGTCCGTGCAGTTGCCATGAAAATATTTGTAGAACAGGCAGCGGGAACGATGTCTCGTAGGTAAGAAAGTGACTGGAGACGAGATGCCTGGTTAGATGTCTGAATTTTGTCAATCATCTCGAAATGCAAAGCAGGATAGTTACTGTATTTTAGAAAAGAATATTCGTTTTGTTTGGGGCCTCAATTTTAAAACCGATATCATTTCTGTTTATATAATAATTTATTATATTGGCTAAGAAGTTATTTTTATAATTGTTATATATTTAAAACAAGCGTAAGAACATGACTGTAAATTTAGTATATATATAATCAAGGGTCGATATTTGCATATACACACGACACAGAGAGGTTCCTGTGCTTTTCCAGTAATTTTCATCAGCTAGAAGCCAGGATCACAATGATTAAAATATTATATATGCATAAAATCTTACCGTTCTCTGCACAATGTGGCGGAAATGTTCCGAGTGAAAAGAGAATAATTACCATCTGTAATTGGCTGAAAGAAATCTTGATCTAATTGACAAACAATAGCTAGAAATAATAGCGACAAGAAAGCCAGTAAAGTATAAAGTTACCTTCCCGCCCATTACAATGGCAATTTGTTTTACTAATGTTCATTCAATACAGAGTCTAAGAACTACTCCAGTCAAAACGTTACTGAGTGAGATTGTTGTAAAAGCGTAAGTGGAGGAGGTAAAATGTTCACTGTGTGAGGTTATGCCGTAAAGACACCAGTTAAGATTGGACTGATCGGAAACCATTTCCTCAGGAGTTTGTTACACAAAGTAGTGGTTCTTTGAAAGAATCTATATGAGTAAAACTTCTTCCTTACTAATGGTATACAAAGGAATGGGGATGATTCGTAGCAATGTAAATGATATGACAGGTTTTAGCAGTGCAGCACAGAACTGGCTGGATTATGGTATGTAGCATATCAGAACTCTTGCCATGGAATTTTTTTTTAATCATTTCACCCCAAGCAAGGCAATCCACTGCCGCTATTGCGCAGGGGGCTAAATAGGGGAAGGTAAAGAGAAAGAGTGGTTAGATATAGGAAATATCAGAAAGGGGTGATAGATGGGTATGGATACGGAGGTTGGGGGTTGGGTGGATGGGAAGAGTGTTTGAAGGAATGGAAGCGAGTTAGTGTGTTAGGAGGTGTCTATTGACCTTACATTTAAACTCATGGAGATTGTAGTCGTCGGGGAAGCAGTCATGTGGAAGGGAATTCCACAGTCGGGAAGTGCGAGAAAAGAAACTGTTGGAGTAGAAGTTGCAGTTGCATTTTGTCGGTTTCACTGTAAAAGGGTGGGATCTAGTTGCTAATCTAGTATCTCGTGCAAATTCGAACCTAGGGGGCACCAGTGATCTAAGTTCATCGGAGCAAAAGCCGTGAAAGTATTTATAGAAGAGGCACAGAGAAGCCACGTCGCGCCGGTGAGAGAGAGACTGCAGGCGGTCTGCCAAGCCGGTATCGATCACATTACAGACCCTCCGCTGTACCTTGTCGAGAAGCCCAAGGAGAGTAGCAGGGGCACCCGACCAGATATGGCCACAGTATTCAATACACGGGTGGATGATAGATTTATAAATGTGCAGGATGGATTCAGACGGAAAAAAACCTCCGGGCCCTGCACAGAGAACCGACTTTCATAGCAGCGGATTTAGCAATGGATTCGATATAGTCATTCCACTTGAGGTCCGCTGAAAGTGTGAGACCAAGGAGGCGTAGTATTTTATTCTCTGGGAGGCAAGCCTGGTCCATACTAATGGAAGGTAGGTGCGATTGTCTATGATGGTTAATTGATAGTAGCTTCGTTTTAGAAGCATTAAAATTTACGAGCCATTTCTTACCCCAGTCCACTACGGATTGGAGGTCCTTTCCAAGCTCGGCTGCAAGGTAAGCTTTGTCGCCCATATTCAGATTTTTGATCGAGGCGAGAGTAAACTGTGGTGTCATCGGCGTACATACCTACTTGGGATTTTACATACCTACTTATGGGATCTTATAGTGATAGAGTATGAAGAGGACGATCAAGTTTTAGAATTCCGAGTTCCCCGTCATTTATTTTTCTTTAAAAGGGCTCAATACAGCATACATTGCAGAGCAAAATGTAATTATAATTAAATTTGTTTTTTTTTAATTTAAAATTAATTTAATTTACATTGCAACATGGAAATTTCTGTTTCGAGATTATATCTCGTCATCAGGTAATGTTGACTTATTGTTGTGAAAATTTAATTTACATTGTCGCAATAGAAATTAAATTAATTTTAAATAAAAACAAATTTAATTATATAAATTTCACCAAATTGGATCTTCCCTGAAGACCCAATTTGGTGAAACCTTGGTAGGTTCGTTGGCTCTTTAGGTTAGTGATTTACTTTGTTTGGTCTACTTGCGTATTGAGCGCTTTTTGTTTTAGGTTACTCGTCTCGGGGTTTTTTCTTTGGGCTGCGTACTTTGACTGATATTCATGTGCTTAGCTCGTTCTTTTTCATCACCATTTTTTCCTTCCGCGTATGTGCTCGGAGGGTTTTTCGAAACGAGTATATATATATATATATATATATATATATTCTTTTATCATCTAGGAATTACCATGGATCCTTAGGAAATTGTCTATTCCATGGTTTACGTCCAAAATTTTCTTTTCCATAGAATGGCTATCACCCAAAGCTATAAAACCCATTCTACTCTGTTATTTTTCTAATAGTTGTGTCTCACTGTGCGAACGTCACCCCCTACAATAAAAACAGTAAACGACGTTTGTAGAAGACATTTTTTTTCTTTCTACATCGAATGCAGCCTGATCACGCGATGAGTTGATTCACACTACAGGCATCGACAGTTGGGGCATCATTCAGTTGGAAACCAACATTCAGACGTCATCGACATCAATATTCAAGCATAATACTTACTAAGTATTAAATACAAAAAGATAATAAACAACAGAGTTGAAATGATGAAACTGAAATCAAACGTTGTTCATCTGTAACCCTATTACCACGTAGATATACTTTTTAAGAACCCTAGCTAAGGATGTATAAAAACAAAATGAACCGATAAAGAGTTAAACTAGCTGAAAAAAAAATGACAGATTTTGGAGATTTTAAGGAGAATTTGTGTGTTTTTCAGTGCTGTCGAGCGACAGAAACAAAACGACTCCGCCGCCACCTTCATCATCAACCGCCACGTCGCTCTTCTTCGTAAAGGTTTCCGTAAAAAAATACGAACTGTTATGAAAAGACGTGTTTTTATTTGGAGAATTGAAAGCTCTGATTATTTTTAAACAAATCCTTCTCTCCGTTGTAAACTCTGAAATTCGGCGATTGTACGTTCTGTTTTTTATAATTAATTATTTTTTATATAAATATAAAGATTTTATTTCGTAACTCATCCAGGCGTCTTCGAATTTATTTATTTTTTTTTTTTTTTTTTTTTTTGTGCCGTATTTTAATTTTTTTAAACACAAGTGTCCGATCTGGTTTGGGGAGGTAGAGAGACGGCCACTGGGTTTTTCAACGTGACTTTTCTGAGATAAAAAGAACACAGCGTGGGTAAAAAGGTTCACAGTTGTAATAGACGTCTTGAGGACCAGTTACTGTGACGAGGCCATCGTCACGATTAGCGACCTGAGAGCGTCGTCATAATTGGTGCCGTTTCGATAGCATCAACCCGCTCAGGTTCCGGAGCAGGGGCAACGAACCAGTCGGGCCGAGGAGTCACAAATCAGATTTTCGTTATTCATACCTGAACAAATGTTCCAATGACGGGCCTGTCGAATAAAAAACACTGATAAATGAAGTAACGCGATGGGTTTAACATTTGCAAGGACGAAGCATCGTTAGGACAAATCTCACCGCGTTAAGAATGCTTTGTCTGTCTGAGATTAGGGGTTGTTATTTTATGTGCCATGTACTTTCAGGACGTAGGCGATCATGGCTTTCCACATCTCCCTCTCTCTGATGGCTCTTAGCACGCTTTCTCCTGTTGTACCATGCAGCCCTCGTTCCGTCATCCACCTGCTCATACCCTTCAAATATGTTATCCACTGCTTTCCCGTCTGTTTTTCCCTCTATCTGTCCCTCTCCCTGGTAGCTCTTAGCACGCTTTCTCCTGTTGTACCATGCAGCCCTCGTTCCGTCATCCACCTGCTCATACCCTTCAAATATGTTATCCGCTGCTTTCCCCTGTCTCTTTTACCCTCTATCTGGCCTGTTAGCATCAGGTTCTCCAAGCCCTCCTTCCTTATTGCATGTCCCAGGAACTTTAGTTGTCTCTTGATTCTCAGTATTAATTTCCTTTTTGTTCCCATCTTTTCCCAAACCTCGTCATTGCTCACATGCTCGGTCCATGATATCCGCAACATCTTTCTGTAGAACGACATTTCAGCTGCTTAACGCTTTTCCTTCATCTTCGAAAATATTGTCGAACATTCACTGCCATATTGAAGAACTAACATTACATAGCAATCTAGAACTCTCTTCTTTGCTTCTAGTGAAATTATCCTGTTACTTAATACTCTTCTTAGCTCCTGGAATGCATCCTTGTGCTTTTGGATCTCAGGAATATAAATGTATAGAAACTGGTGTAACCACAAAGTGAAGGGTCAGTTTATATATTGATTGTAATATGGAATTGATCCTCCACTTTATATCCAATATGCTTGTGTAGAATCGCATTTCAGCTACTTCATTTTTTTGCCTTCATCTTCGAAGATATTGTCCAGCATTCACTGCTATATTGATTAAGGCTGACTTGATTGTAATGCCATGTTCTTTCAGAACGTAGGCGATCATAGTTCTCCACAGATTCTTTTTCTTAAATAAAGATAACAGGAATATGATTGCTTGGATATAGAGTGTAGTGGCTTCCAGTTGCTTTCTCCATGGTTTGGAATTGAGGTTTCCTTCTCTTAAACTGGCTTACTGTGAAGGATGTGCGTTGTGGTGCAGTGGATATCGACTCGGAACGAAAATCGAAAAGCCAAGTTCGATTCCCGGTTGAATTCCTTGCATTCACTTACGCACAAATACTCTTGGGAAAGGTATAAATCCGTCTTTTCCCTCCAGTTATGGGTTAAATAAAAGGACAGATTGCGTTCTATAGCCTTGTCTGGCAACCAGTCTACCGCAGAAAGCAATGGTAACCTACTGCGGGATAACCTTCTGCCCAGTAAGTCATGTCTCTTTCGAGACATGATCGCCCAAAGCATGTATCACGTATAGCACTTAGCTGACTGACTGATTGTAATGCCATGTTCCTTCAGAACGTATGCGATCAGAGTTCTCCACTGCTTCTTTTTCTTAAATAATGATAACAGTGATATGATTACTTGGAAATATATTGTAGGGGCTTCCAGTTGCTTTCTCCATGGTTTGGAATTGAGGTTTCCTTCTCTTAAACTGGTTACCAGCCAAGGACCAGAAAACACTTTTATATTAATTAATTGCTGGGGAAAGAAGAGAAAGATAATGCCGGATTAGTGATTACCGGATTTTGTGATAGCAAACTTGTAATATCCTATAAAATAATATCATGGACAGACGGCTTCGGCTTAACTTATTTAAACTAGATTCAACGAGAAGTTTATGTAACACATGTTTAAAGAAAATTTACTGAATTTCCCCTATTTGAAATTAATGCCGGATTAATGATAGCCGAATTGATTAGAGTCAACCTGTCATATCCAAGAAAATGTTATCATAGACAGATAGCTCAAGTTTAACTTATATAAACTAAATTCAATGGACAGCTACCATATCACAATCTTAAAGAAAATTTACTGAATTTCCCCTATTTGAAATTAATGCCGGATAAATGATAGCCGGATTAATCATGGTCAACCAGTAATAATTCAAAATTACTGATCGTCGGATTTTAGATGGTCAAATTTTAATATCCCAGAGAGTTTTATCATGAACAGATGGCTTCAGCTTAACATATATAAACTAAATGCAACGAGCAGTAAACGTATCCTATTCTTTAAAAAATCTACTGAAATTGCACTAGTCAAAATTACTGCCGAATTACTAATCGCCAGATCGATTATAGTCAACCTGTCATATACCTGAAAAAGTTATAGACAGATGGCTTCAGTTTAGCTTATATAAAATAGATTCAACGGTCATTCCGGTTTTCTCTTTTCCAATCTTCTCACTTTTTTTTTCAATTGGAGTAGATAGACTAAACTATCGCCCGGTTCACACTCCACCCTCGTCTATTGAACAAGTGAAGAGGCTTATCCCTTGTTTTCTGTTTAGGATGCGGTTTCCGGTTTTCTCTTTTCCAATCTTCTCACTTTTTTTTTCAATTGGAGTAGATAGACTAAACTATCGCCCGGTTCACACTCCACCCTCGTCTATTGAACAGGTGAAGAGGCTTATCCCTTGTTTCCTGTTTAGGATGCGGTTTCCGGTTTTCTCTTTTCCAAATTGGAGTAGATAGACTAAACTATCGCCCGGTTCACACTCCACCCTCGTCTATTGAACAAGTGAAGAGGCTTATCCCTTGTTTAGGATGCGGTTTCCGGTTTTCTCTTTTCCAATCTTCTCACTTTTTTTTTCAATTGCAGTAGATTGACTAAACTGTTGCCCGGTTCACACTCCACCCTCGTCTATTGAACAAGTGAAGAGGCTTATCCCTTGTTTCCTGTTTAGGATGCGGTTTCCGGTTTTCTCTTTTCCAGTCTTTTCACTCCTATGTAGCCCCCTGCACATCAGTGGCGTTACCGCCCTGCTCGGGGTGATATGATTAAAAAAAAAAATCTTAAAGAAAATTTACCGAAATTTTCCTTGACAAAATTAATGCCGGATTACTGATTGCCGGACTAAATATTGTCAGCTAGTAATGATTCTGGATTACTAATCGCCTGTTTTATGATGGTCAACCTGCTATATCCCAGAAAATTATATCATGAACAGATGGTTTCGACTTAGCTTATATAAATAGATTCAACGGACAGCTACCTTATTACCTTCTTAAAGAAAATTTAATATCGTCGTTAGTTTCACCTGCACATGTTAACCAGATATAATGGTAGTATCCCAGACAAAACTGACATGAGTATAATGAACAACACGTTAGGACAAGACACTACTCTCAAAGACCAATGAAATTGTGTCGTTCTTTGATGCGTGCCCGATAGCTGTGATGAATGAACATATGTACAGTAAATATCTAGAACGCCTACAACATTGCGACTAACATCAAAGGCAGTCTTTCTTTCATTTCTATGCAAAGTCCTTTTTCCGATTTTCAGTGACACTACTTTTAAGTGAGTAAAGTGAGTTATAGTTTATGAGACATAAGAAAAGAAGGCTTGTAAAATTTAACACTCATAGGACATATTGAAGGCAAATGAAGGAAGGTAAACAGCCGTGTAAATTGGATAAAAGAAGAGAGATAAGGAGGGATGATAAAACATTTTTAGATTAATAAAAATCAAGAACTTATGAAGACTCATGATTAGCTACGTGGCATTACAATCAGTCAGTCAGTTAAGTCTCAAGTCGTAGCCAATCATGAGTCTTCACAACTTCCTGATTTTTACTAATCTAAAAAAATTTTTATCATCCCTCCTTATCTCTCTTTTTTCTTACCTTGTTTGCCTTGCTTCATTTGCCTTCAATATGTCCTATGAGTGTTAAATTTTACAAGCCTTCTTTTCTTATGTCTCACAAACTTTAACTCATTTTACTCACTTAAAAGAAGTGTCACTGAAAATCGGAAAATTAAGGACAAATTTCTTTATATGAACTGAAAATTAATTCAGCAAGTTCCTTAAGAAACAGAAAGTGGAATAAATTAAACAGGTGTCATCTCAGCGAATTTATTTAATCTTTAGAACGGAGAAATCTCTCAAAGTTCTTCCAAGTTTTTTCTTACAAAATACGATACGTAGGTGACAGCTCATTGAGGTTGATGCCATTTTCTTAAGACTTCACATGGTATTCAAAGGTAGAAGTATAATTTCTTGTCGTTTCAGTTCTGTGATGAAATTCTCTAGCATTTGCTGGCATAATAGATTTTTCTTTGGGGTTCAACGCTTTCAATAAATATTTTCCTTTCATAATACTTTGCTTAGAATATGGAAAGCACCGTTTGCTATTGTTATACGTCTTCGGATTGTTGTTCCTCATTTTCTGTTGTCGGTTACTAAACAGTAGATATGATGTCATCACCACTGCGATACTGGTTCCGAGCCAAATGTTTTTCATGTTGGAGAACAGATAATAGTCAAATTAGGAGAATAAGGAGGATGGTCAACCAGTTCAAAGCCACTGTCATTCTTAATAGCCAATGAAATCAAAGACTTGTCATACTCAAGTATTGTTTTGATGAAACAAGACTCCTGACACATGTTGTATTTGTCTATATTTCTGAGATGAGTTATTATGTACAGTATTTATATTATTCGGACTATTGTCCTCATCTTTGTTGCTGTTTGTACGACGTTTAATAATAGATCACTCTATTTGTCTATAATTCTGAGATTAGGAAGTATTTACAGTATTTACATTATTCGGACTATTGTCCTCATCTTTTACGTACAAATACAATTGGGAAAGTTTTTAATCCATCTCTTCTTCCTCTTCTTAAATAGCCGGACAGACTGGGTTCTATAGATTTGGTTGGCAACCAGTCTACCGCAGAAAGAAACGGCAACCTACTGCGGAAGACTTTTTTCCCGAAAGAGACATGATCGGCCAAACGTGTATTACTTAACTGACTGACTAAACGCAAAGGGCGGGAAACATGAAAGTTGTGCTGGCTTTCACATTCGTACTGAATTGACCAATCATTTTGAGCACGCTCAAAGAAATAATGTTTTTTTCATTTATACTCCAACTCTCACTAGTTTTGAGGATTTTATTATATCTTTCTACTAAGATCTCAGAGCTACTATTAAAAAGTTACAAAAGCAAACAAGATTCTCCAGCTTGGTGATTTCAATGCTAGTATCGTCATGGATCACGAGACCAAATGCAGACGACAATTCTACTCCTTCAGCTTCTTTTCTCGCACTTCCCGCCTGTGGAACTCGCTTTCTTATTCTTGCTTTCCTGATGGCTTCAACCTCCAGGAATTTAAATGCAAGGTCAATACTCATCTCTTTAACTACTTGACTCTAGTTCTTTCCACGCTGCCCTGTACATCCTTTCCTTTCTCTCCATCTTTGCAACTACCTGTATTCCCATCCTTCTCTTACAACTTTCAAACTGGTTCGTCCTTCTCCTCAATCTTCTAATCTTTTTCTCTTTGTAGCTCCTTGCACATCAGTGGCGTTACCGCCTTGCTCGGGGTGATAAATAAATGGACCCTACCCTAAAAACAGAACCAACCTTGAGATAAAAAACTTAGAAAGCCGTGAAAAAACACGACCCTGAAAAATGAACGATAAGGGACTGCGCATTATTCAGCTTTGCGCTGAGTTTGAATTAGTCATTTGAAACTCCTTTCTCCATCAAAAATTTACCCATAAGGTTTCTTGAATTAATCTATTTTCAAAACAAGGACGCAAGAACTTCAGGGTATATGCACTGTCCTAGTCGGGAGTGGTGCTGAATGTGAGACGGACCATAAGTTGGTTGATGGCAAAATGAAACTATGCATTGAATGGAAAATAAAATATAATGATGTATAATAAATGTAAGATAAAATAAGGTTATAATATAATAACATATAAAGAATTCCTCAACGTATCGATGTTTCAAGGATGAAAGGCCTTGCTATTTGTAGCGATCTCCAAAATCCGAATTCGACGGCACCTGGGCTAAATTCAAGACCAAGGTCTACAAAACTTGTGTTAAAATTATTTGTCTCAGAAAAAGAAAACAACTGGATTGGTTTGATTCACATGATTCTGGGATCAATCATTTTTTACGAGGGTCATTAAATAAATAAGGTGAATTTTTCAATATAAGTACTTCTACGAGGGTCATTCAATAAATGAGGTGAATTTTTCGGTATAAGGACTTCTATTACAGATAAAAGCTTACTTTTTTTCATTTACTTCTTTTTCAAAAGGATTTAAGTTTTTTTTTTTTTTTTTTTTTGCAGATTGAAAAACAACTTTGATATTTTTGAAGATTAACAAAGATGGCCGACCAAGAAGCATGCTCCAGGAATGAACAGAGGTCAGTTATCAAGTTTTTGGTTGCTGAAGGATGTAAACCAGTTGAAATTCATAGGAGAATGTCAACTGTGTATGGTGCCACATGTTTCAGTCAAAAATGTCTACAACTGGGATAAATTGTTTAAAGAAGGACGGAACAGTGTTGAGGATGAAGATAGGCCTGAAAGGCCTACAGAAGTGAGGTCTCCTGAGGTGATCGAATCAGTCATTGACCTCATTCAGTCCGACAGAATGATGACAGTGGATGACATTGCAAGGACTTTAAGCTTATCTATCAGGCGTCATCAGTCACATAGAGCCGTCTTGCATCAAGACAACGCAAGGCCTCACACAGCAGCCCAAACGGTGCAGACCATCAACAAGCTGGGCTGGGAACTGCTCCCTCATCCCTCTTACAGCCCAGACCTTACCCCTTCAGACTTTCACCTGTTTGGTCCCTTGAAAGAGTCTACAAGAGGCACGAAGTTTGAAAGTGAAGATGAAGGCAAAAGTACTGTGAGCGATTGGCTGAGACATCAGTCCAAAAATGTTTGCGCTGAGGGAATACGGAAGGTTGTGCACGGATGGGAAAAGTGTGTGACACTGCTGGAAGACTACGTTGAAAAATAAAAAAAAAAGAAGCTTCTATCTGTAATAGAAGTCCGTATACCAAAAAATTCACCTTATTTATTGAATGACCCTCGTAAATGTAAACAATGGTACACATCAAAAGAGGTATAGCCCGGCGTTTCTCGGATGTAATGAAAGCTTAAAAACAAATCCATGGTCCTGGAGCTCAGACTATTTGGACGTTGGCACGAAAGACTAAAAAGCAATAGTTGTTTCCAGTTAAAGCGAAACCGTAGACTGAAAGAAAAATGAATGGATGTAAGTCAAATTTTGATTTCCTGGTATCGATATCAAATAAGTTTTTTTCGTCGTAAACTGAATTTTGAAGGCTAAATAAGTCCACTGAGTAAATGGTATCATGTTTAAGACTAAGAACTACAATTATACCTACTTAGAGCCAAACCCGAAGCAAAAACTAAAATAAAAGGGCTGAAGAAATACAGACATAGATGCAGATAAACAGACACACACACAAACATCTTGCCTTTTATATATATATATATATATATATATATATATATATATATATATTATCGATTTTCTGTACTATTGTAAGAACTGCAACCTTGAAACTTCTGAATATCGTTTCTTATGTCTTTGTCTATGAATGTATCAAATTTGATTAAAATCGGACCTCTTTTTATAACCCGATTTTTTCGATTATCGATTTTCGATATTTATCGGAGGTACCTCGACAAAAAAACCTAGCTAAGAACACTCGCAGACGCATATAGTACAACTGTGTAAATCTTCAAGAAAATCGGTTCAGTCGTTTCGGAGTCTATAGGTAACGGACACACACACAAAGTTCCATTTATAAATAAGTTTAGATTTAGATTAGATTAGATTAGATTTAGATTAGATTTTAACGGGAATAATTTCAATAAACTAATATTTTTTTAATAAAATTTTAATCAGGAGTATCATTGTCCCTTTGTATCATATCACATTTGTCACATGGTTCAAAATTAATTTTTTGCATTTTACATCCTTGTGCAAATTAATTGAAACAAAAATCTTCCTAAGATCTTTCATACTTTTTCTGATCACGTATACTAGTTTCTCAGCGTTGTTTTTTCTCTTCCGACCGCATTTTCATTTGCGTTTTGGACTGATAGATCCAGTTTGTTTCTTCGCCTTGATGACACGACTGACAGTCAAAAGTCTGACACTAACAACATCCGCGATCTTTCTGCCAGTGTGTTCCTGCAGCGTTACAATTTTCGTACGCTTCCTTGAAGTAACGCCCATCGCAGACAATGGCCGTAGGACAACTAATCGACAGTCGAAACAATAGTGTCTCGGCGTGATAAAAATGTAAAGCAATCACGAATGACGCGGTACTTTTCAAGGTCAAACAAATCTCATCATACACCCCGAAAATAGATCCATATTACTGCACACCACTGCAAATGACCTAATCTGAGGAAAAATAGATATCAATTCCACCCTGCAATTCCAGTGGGTGTAAAACTAACTGTATGATGAAAAAAGGGAACAAAAGCAGTGGTTTCAATTAATTTACACTAGGGTGCATTTCTATACTTCTGAGATGAGCTAGTATTTTTATTGTTCGGACTAGTGTCCTAATTTTTATGTCTGTCTTTAAGGGTGTATTTGTCGAAATAAACATAAGTTGGGATAAAAAAATGTTTCACCATAGTAATGGAGGGTCACGTTCACCATTTTTGATGATCAATAGGATAATAAATGCTGTTGATATAAAAACTAATATAAGCCGAAAATATGGATTGAAAATGGGTGTTGCAAACACGTCCAATTCACTAGTTGGATTGAAACTTTTTAAAAAAATGGTATTAAGCAGCACGGTGAATAACGAATTTCAACATTGAACAGAAGAAAGTGTGCTCAGAGCCACTTTGGACAGGAAGATGTGGAATTCCCATGATTCCTGAAAGGACATGGCACACAAAATGAGAAGACGGAAGATGCACAATTTTGGAATGCAGTGGATATCGCCTCGGAACGAAGAGTCGGAAGGCTGAGCTCAAATTTTATTTGAGTTCATTGCATTTACTTCCTTTATGAAATTAATAAACTGATCCCCCACTAATTACTACTTAATAGTATATTACATCTCTTCTCCCTCTAGCTATGAGTCAAATAAGTGGGTTCTATATCCTTGACTGGCAATCAGTCTACTGCAGAAAGCAATGGCAACCTACTGCAGGATAATCTTCTGCACAGTCAGTCATGTGTCTTTCCAGACATGATCGCTCAAAGTGTGTATCACATATGGCTCTTAACTGACTGACTGAATATAATAGTTTAACATATGATTAAGGCCTCTACTGGGCATAAAGTGGGGGATCACTTTTATATTGTTATGCAGTAATAAGCCGATCCCCCACTTATTACTATATAATAATATAATACATATCTTCCCTCATATATATATATATACACACATGTGTGTGTGTGTGTGTGTGTAATTAAAAAGTAACATAAAATAAGAGAAATTTTTTTCAGCAGCACATGTGTTTAAATTTTTAAAAAAGTAAAAAATAATTTCATTTTGAAACTACGAATTCCAAAATTCATTTATCTTACGTGAATTTAAAAATAAGGAACGGAAAGCAAAGTTATTGCTCTAATTGTTGAATGACAATAATTATCAAATCTGACAAAAGAAATTGACAACCAACAAGCATATACGGAATTCTTCCTCAACCATTTTATTTTCCAACACCTACGAGGAACAAAACAAAGTTCCCCACCCCCTGCTGCTGCCCGTCCTTGTCTACAGATAAGAGCGCATCCCCTACCCATTAGCAGTACGCGCTCCAACGAGCTTCATATTAAAAGATAAATAAAGGCCTAGAAAAAAAATTCTAGCGAAGAAATTAAAGAGAAAATGGATAGCTTCAGAGAATTAGAAGGCGTCAAGGCTTTCTTAGACACAAGGGATAATTTAAAAATCGACGTTGTTCTTAATGTGGAAATGTTGGAACAAAACACATGGATAAAAAAAAGAGCCTTTGCGAAAGAAGAGGCCATTATTAAAGAGATGCAAAGAGAAATTCGTCCCTTGAGCGATAAAAGTAAAGGAATTTGTACCAAGGCAGAAATAAGCTTACAGGATTGTGGGTTCGTGGATGAACAGCGAAATGAGCTCAAATTTTGAACCTCTATCAGTAACAAATTTGCTGAAATGGAAGAGTCCGTTCTCAAATCAAATAATATATATATATATATATATATATATATATATATATATATATACATTTTTTTTTATATATATATAAGCGTTTCACCCCGAGCAAGGCATGTCACTGCCACTACTGCGCAGGGGGCTACGTAGAGTGGAGAAAGGATGATTAAATATAGGAAATGTCAGAGGGTGGGTGATAGGCGGGTAAGGATACCGAGAATGAGGGTTCGGTAGATGAGTGTTCTGAGAATAATTGGGAGTTAGTGTGATAGGTGTCTATTGACCCTACATTTAAACACCTGGAGATTGTAGCTGTCGGGAAAGCAGACTTGTGGAAGGGAGTTCCACAAACGGGAAGCGCGAGAAAAGAACTGTTGGAGTAGAATTCACGGTTACATCTTATTTGTTTAACTGTAAAAGGGTGGGACCGAGTTGCTAATCTAGTATCTCGTGTAAATTCGTGCTTAGGCGGCACCAGTGATCTAAGCTCATCGGAGCAGAAGCCATGAAAGTACTTGTAGAAGAGGCACAGGGAAGCCACATCACGCCGGTGAGAGAGTGGTTGCAGCCGAACTGTAATGAAAAAAAGCTCAGCTAATATATTTCCACGAGACGCATAATAAAGTTCAAAGAGCTGCGTGTGGCTTGCGAGCCGCTGTTTGGCAACCAATGTTTTATTACAATATTTAATGAATTCCTTATTGTAACTCCAAACCCATGTTATCTTTTCTCCTTTGAGCCAGCCCATTATAAGTTGTATACCAAGTGCGTCATGGAATACTACCAAGTCGACGCTCCTATTGTATACGGGCAAAATCAAGATTTACAGAAATCTCCAAAGCTGCTGTTACTTAGAGAGGCGGGGGTAATGACTCTGTCCGATAATTGCTGCTACATTCACCACCCCCTTTCCAACACTAAATATAACAATTATTATGGTACAGTCATTATGTTAATTTTGACAAGGATACTTTAAAAAAACGGGAGACTTGATTTTATAATTTAGGCAATTATGAAGGGAAAAAGGGAAAGGCTGCAAATAGCATTAAGCCTTCAAGCCGACTGAGTGTAATTTAAGCAATCAGATGTTATCGATTTGAAAGTTCCCGGTCGCCTATGATTGGACAGTTGTATCGTGACGATTCAGTCCGCGACATAAGGCAATAGACAACTGCTTGTCAGCTGCTCTGCAGAAGAGCGATTTCCTCGTACAGGCCAACTACTTCATAGCGACCAAACAAAAACGTAAGTACATTACATTTAGCTTCTTTTGGCTTATTATTTAAATGAAAAGACGTGTTTTCATTCGATTTCCTTGGATTTTTTTCTGTCTATTTTTTCCCCCATTATGTTTCATTTCATCTATTCGTTAAATTCTATCGACCTGTCGTCTGTCGATTTCTTTTCGTAATAACGTTTAATAAGCTTAGCTTAATCTTATACAAAACAGCAAGTTTGGAACACCCAGTGAGAAATAAATTCATTACACATGGTTGCTTGTCATACCGCATTGATTCTCGACTTTTTGTTCGTCTTTTTGTGGGGGACTTTTTCACCTAAAAGAGGGACTCTTTCAATTTTAGACACTTTTTTCACTTCTCAATTTTAACTTTTTTTTTTTTTTTTTTTTTTTTTAATTTGTTTTATGAGAACAAATATGAAGTCTTTGGGACTATTTTTGGAAATACCAAGAAAATTCGTTTTCTTTATTGATTTTTTTTTTTTTTACTAAATTATATTAACTATTCCTTTCTATACCTTTATTTCTTTATTCTCTTTCCTACACACTTTTTATGAAGTTTAATGATAAATAATTTGTTTTCTCGATCAGGCTCGTTCTTTAAAATATTACATTTGATTCCCCAAAACGGCAATTACTTATGACTCGGATCAGTATTCTTTTTTTTTTTTTTTTTTTTCTCCTTCTTTATAAGTTATTTTCTTAATGTGTATTCATATTCTTTACATATTTTTGTATTGTTGTTATTCCATTATTTTTTTTTATATTCCTTTTTATTCGTTTTCTCCTCTACAAAAAAAATATATTGTTCTTTGCTTTCTTTTTCAGTCCTTCTTATTTTATCGACTTTTTAATCTTTTATTCTTTCGTTTTCTCTCTCGGCATTTTATTACTTTTTATATTCTCTCTGTTACTCGTTTTCTTCTCCTTCATATATTCCCATTTTATTTCTTATATATTCTCTACATACGTGTGTGTGTGTGTGTCAGTCACTTAAGTGTCATACGTGATACACGCTTAGGCGATCATGTCTCCTTCGAGACATGACTTACTAGGCAGAAGATTATCCCGCAGCAGGTTGCCATTACTTCCTGCGGTAGACGGGTTGCCAAACAAGGCTAGAGAACCAATCTGTCCTGTTGTTTAACCCATAACTGGAGGTAAGTGAAGAATTAGTACCCCCTCCCAAGCGTATTTGCGCGTAAGTGAATGCGGGGTATTCAACTGAAATTCGAATTCGGCTCCCAGTCTGAGCATATTTTGGCACGAAATGACTCCTTATTTTTGCGAAAAAAAATGCGCTCTTGTCTTTTCAAATTGCTATTTATGCTCTGTGGTATCAAGTCTTTTCTAATATATAACCATCATTAAACTACCTGATGAGACATTGTTCTTTCGATGTCGTAACAAAATGTACACTTTAGTAGTAAACTATAATTTGTACATGTTCCAAACTATAATTTTTAATAAATACTCATAGCTCTATTTCTATATTTAGCACTGTTTAAATTAATGTTTGGAACGTTGTTAATATTTTCGTTCTTTATTAACTTATATATAAGTTAATAAAGAACGAAGAAAATATTAAGAAAATATTAACAGCGTTCAAAACATTAATAGCTCAGAGGCAGAATCGCCGATTGACGACAATTCGGTCAGGTTTCAATCCTGGGTAAAAGCAATCGGATGTCTAACCGTACTGATGAGGCTTGTATGTGGATGACTAATATATATAGTCATCCGCAGACAGATCTGTTTCGCTGTGTCACAGCTCATCAGTGTGGCTAGACATATCCACTTGCTTCTGGCCGGGATCGAAAACTCGACCGATTTGGTGTCAGTCGGAGTCTCTATTCCCTAAGTCATCGGCGCATGGGGTCAGAGAAGGGAAATTTTAACGTCTTGTATGTAAGCAGTGTATACAGACGCCAGTCACCGAGAGAACTCAAGTCATTTCTGAAGAGTCACGCATATATATCCGTGTGTGTGTTCAGACACTTTCTATTTTGTTATGATAAATTTCAAAATTATTTAATTTCATTATAAGTCAAAAACATTTCTAAGACGCGCCTATGATTTCAACAATTAACATTTTAGAAAATATCTCAAATGCAGTTACTTAATTATAAATCTATAACTAATAGATTATTCTGCTTCAAAAAGGCGGGGTAAATTCTCAAGATATTTATGAGAAAAAATAAGATAAAACTGGAAAAAAGCTATTGTTTTATTTCCTTGCCTAATTTATTGTTGGTTATTTTTTTTACTTTATAAAGTTGTTTATAAAAATTAAGTTACTTTACTTTACACAATTTTGATTGTCGGAAACGAGAAATTCTGTTAAAATGGTAAAATAAACTTTTTGATATGTGTATTGAGTTACAAATGATAACTCAAGAAGAAAACCTACATACATAATAAATGTTTTCTTCATGTCAAGAGAAAATCATTATCTATCCTACTTATCCTCATAATCTTCACTTCCTTTTTCATGCTTATCACTAACCTCATTCATAATAACCATTCTAACTGTATCTTTTGAGTGGCTCTCGAACCTTGTATTGAACGAACTTTAAAAAATGCTTTTTATTTACTGCCGCTGTTTTGCAAGGGGGTGGTTACACAGGAGGAAAATTGAGAAAGAGTGACAGGTTATAGGGAGTGTCAGGAAGTGAGTAAGAGAAGGATCAGAACACTGATGAGTGGAGTGGACGGAGAAAGGAGCATGAGAAGATGCAGGTCAGTGAGATAGGAAATGACTTTACATTTAAATTCTTCAAGGTTTGATTTTTCGTAAACTTGTCAAAAGAAAAAGTTTTTTTTTGTTTTTTTAATTGTATCTTTGCATAAAATTCATGGCACTTAAGGATAAATATAATTTGATTGAAATATAAAGGTAATTTAATTTTACAAAAATTAAAAACGAAGAGTAACATATTTCAATCAGGATTCCATGAAGTATACGAATATTATAAAAAAAAATATAAACAAATACTTTCACGGCTTCTGCTCCGATGAACTTAGCTCACTAGTGCCCACTAAATATGACTTTACTCGAGCCACAAGATTAGGAACTTTTACTGTGAAACCAATAAAATGTAAAAGCAAATTCTACTCCATCAGCTTCTTTTCTCGCACTTCCCGCCTGTGGAATTCCCTTCCGTTTACTTGCCTCCTTCGACATCTACAATCCCCAAGAATTTAAATGTAAAGTCAATAGTCATCTCCTATCTCACTAACCTGCATCCTCTCTCTCATGCTTCTTTCTCCGTCCACTTCACTCTCATCAGTATTCTCATCATTCTCTTACCCACTTCCTGACACTCCTTATAACCTGTCACTCTTCTCATAATTTTCCTCCTATGTAACCCTCCCCTTGCAAAACAGCGGCAGTAAATAAAAAGCATTTTTTTAAAGTTCCTTCAATACAAGGTTCGAGAGCCACTCCAAAGATATTTACAATTAGAATGGTTATTATGAATGAGGTTAGTGATAAGCATGAAAAAGGAAGTGAAGCTTATGAGGATAAGTAGGATAGATAATGATTTTCTCTTGACATGAAGAAAACATTTATTATGAACAACGGGTTTTACTACGATATAGATATATATATATATATATATATATATATATATATATATATATAGAACGTGTACAAATTATCTACTACAAAGTGTACATTTTGTTTCGACATTGAATGTCACATCAGGTAGTGTAAAAAGAAAATGGAAAATTCTTTACTTTATATTGGAGAATTGTGTGAGGGGAAATCAGTTGTAAATTAGAATTTGAACAAAGAGGAGAGGTGATTAATGGACGTGTTGAAAATTTTATAGACAGATTTAGCAGTAAAAGATAAAGTATGGTCCTTTACAGCCTTCATGGCTAATCCTTTAGGTTAAAAAAGAGAAAAAAAAATAAGGAAATGTATATTGAGTACGTGGGAGTAGGAGAGGATGCGCTAAAAAGGGGGATAGGAATTATTTGGTTATACATTCTCTCTCTCTCTCTCTCTTTAACTTTTCTGTCAGTCTATCTTTTGAGTGGCTCTCGAACCTTGTATTGAGTGAACTTTATAAAAAAAAATTGCTTTTTATATTAATCATATCGCCCCAAGCAAGGCACTTTACAGCCACTGTTTTGCAGCGTGGGGTTACATAGGTGGAAAATTATAAGAATGACAGGTTATAGGGGGTATCAGGAAGTGGGTAAGAGAAGGATGAGAATACTGATGAGTGGAGTGGACGGAGAAAGGAGCATGAGAGAGATGCAGTTTAGTGAGATAGGAAATGACTTGACTTTGCATTTAAATTCTTGGAGATTGTAGCTGTCGAGGAAGCAAGTAAATGGAAGGGAGTTCCACAGGCGGGAAGTGCGAGAAAAGCTGATGGAGTAGAATTTGCTTTTACATTTTATTGGTTTCAAAGTAAAAGTTGCATTTAAATTTAGTTTTTATGATTTAATATTTTATGTGTAACCTTAATTTAAAATTTAGGAAATCTTTTTTATATAAAACTTTAATTAGACCAGTTTGTCGTATGAAATAAAGGTAAAATTTGAGGTAAGAATGTTGTTCATACTAAAAAAGTTTATCGTTTCTAGAGATCCTAACTTTAGCTTTTGTAATTTTAGCATGATTGTAAGGTTAGTTCTTTAATGTGTTTGCAGTTTACTGTGGTTTCATGCCTCTGGTTTAGTAAAATGTTGCTTCTCATGTATTTAATAACTTCCAATTTTTTTCTTGAAGAACCCAATCTGTCCTATTATTTATCCCATAACTGGAGGGAAGAGATGGAGTAATACCTTTCCCAAGGGTATTACCAGTTAGTAAAAAAAATGTGGCCCATGTAGAAAGTTAAAACACAGGCACGTGTACACTAGAGCAGGTGGATTTTGAAACCGTGGTATTGCTTTTAATACGAAAGTTGTGATTTGGAATAAGGACACCAAATAACTTTTTCTAAATCGTTAACGGGTTTGTTTTTTTTTTTGTTTTTTTTTGTTGTTGTTTTTTGAAAAAACAATTTTAAAGATTAAGTTTGGGTTCAAAATCGTAGCGTTGGAATTTCACTCCGGTAATCAGTGAAAGCTTCACACCATTTATAATTTAATGAAGCTTTAAAAATCATATATGGACAAGATGCAAGGCCCAAGCACATTATTATTAAATCATTGTATCATTAAATATGACATTCATTTATTTCAAACAATTTAGCGATATCATGATGTATTACGTGATATAGTGCAGTATTTTTAGTGCTATTTTCAATAAACAATGCAAATTTAAAACATTTTCACTTATAATTTGTTCAGCAGAATTATAGTGTTATCAATATGCACTGGCATCTTTTTTATGATGTAAAAAATTTTATTCATTGAGTAGCCTTTTTTGTAATCTTTTACAATTTCCTTTTACAGTTTTTACTTATTGAATACAGTAAAGAAAAAAAACATTTTGATTCATAATTAGAATTTTGATTTGAATATATTTTCCATTCAATCTATCAAATACAAAAGATATCAGCTTGATTCAGATTTATTCTTACAATAGTAAAATTTTTAAGTCCGTTTGTAAGCAAAACCGTGCAGAAATCAGGTATTTCTACATTGTTCAGTCGATATTTAAACCTAAATGCTCAAAAGGTTCTAAAAGCCCCCAAAATTCATTCTTAGTGTCTGTACTTAATCACATCGAACTTTAGCTTTCACATTAAATGCAATGATGATTTTCTAAAAGTGAGAAATCAGCTTTCCCTAATGCGCACGCATTCTTTAACATACACTCACACTGGTGAGAACACACTCATAGTAGTAGGATGTGGGGTTCTGCAGAACTCTACATGCGTGAGATTTCTGGATTGGTCGCAGAACCCTCTATTTACGGCCCGTCTCCCTGATACCTTAGTGAGAAATGTGGGAGTCTTGGCCTCTTTTTCTTTGCAAGAGGTAAATATGCTCCGTCCGTTCCTCCCTACTCATACCACATAAGCCGGGTTTATGAAATCATGTCTTTTTATTGTTCAATAGTCAAGAAAATTCGTCGATATAATAACTATTATTTTTTCATATCTGTTTGGAGTTGGACTATTCACTGTGGTAAAGGTTGACTTGGGAACCTGAGTATGCAGTCCATTATCCAGACTAAGCGTCAGTGTGGAGAGGGAAAAGGAGAGAGTCACTCTTTGCTCCAAGAAAACTTATGGATATTATAGTTATTGTTGCTGGTTCTTGGTTTCTTTTAAACATCCAATACGTGTTGAATTTCTTTCGTCGCTGAAAATAGGAAAAGGGGACGGAGGCAATTGGAATATTTTGGGATTGTTTTTTATTCACAAGTTGGTAACGGTCTTTTTGAAAATGGGGGGGGGGGGGGGGTCTCTCCGAGCAGAAAGATTTCTCTTGTCTGGCTGAGAGTCTTCGATTTCTATTTAGCGCCAGGAAGTCCCCTTTTTCTTCTTTTGTTTTTTCGCGCAAGCGCAGACTGTCTTTCCTGGCCTTCTGAGAGATTCTCTTTGTATTTTTTTTTTTTAAATTTCTATTTTTTATTTTATTTTTATTTTGTGTTATTTGGATCCCCATTTCTATTTTTTATTTTATTTTTATTTTGTGTTATTTGGATCCCCACAAATTGTCTTTTTACCAACAATCGTAATGCGAACTAATTTTAGTGTGAGAAAATACACTTCTACTAATAGGATTCGCGTATTTTGCTTTGATCTTGTTCAGACTTCATCAAATTAACAATTTCTGTTTTACGAGAAGTAAACATTTTTATTTTAATCTTTTTTTTTTCTTTTTTTTTTTAATATTTAAGTTTCTTATTGCTTGTCCACAAGTGTCATAAAATGGCGTTGATTAGTGACTTGAAAAGTTAAAATTCGTAATTTTGAGGCAAACTAAATTAATATTGTTTTAATTACCAAATGTTCTTTAAAATAACGTCAACATTAATACATTAAATTTGAATTGAAATACATTTAATTTTAATATTAGGTATTGTAACGAATTCTTAAAACATACTTTAACAAAATTTAACGTGTTTAATGAAATAATATACGTTATTATGAAGAATTTTTTAAACAGTTTTCAAAAATAATTTTGAACATTTAAAATTAAGTCTTAAAGAATTGAAACTGATGAAAAAAAAACTTGTCACAAAAAGTAGATTTCTCTAGTTGCTACTTTTCGCTCCATGTATGAACTCGTCAAAAGATTTCTGCGTAATGGTCACATGACTTAATCCGTGAGTTAACAAGGGGTCAAAAATACACTCCATAGATTAAAGCATTTAAATTTTAAGTCATAAGAAAACTGTTGATGTGACACTAAAGTCGTTGAGACGTTCCCTATTCTTCAGAACCGAATAATACAATTTTGGGGGTTTAAATCTGTCTGATTATAAGTCCTTTCAATAGACGAGTCTTTGATTTCAGCCACACGCAATAAAAACATTACTTCAATAGAAAGTGTCTGCTGGCTTGAAACGAGTGAAAAGCAAGCAACAGAATTTGTTTTTCGGTGGCTTTCTCTTTGTGACCCCAATTTATTATTCTACCGGCTCTTTATCATGTACTTCGGCTTGAAAAGAAAAATAAAACAGGCAACGCTAAAGCCACATGCTTTTTTAATGCAAGTGAAATAATTTTTGCTTTTTGGTTGGTGGCTGTCTCTCTTACACACAATCACAATTGTTCTGTTTCTCTTGCTCCCTACTAAAAAAGATATACAATTCACACTCTCTAATTAATATTGTTTGCAACTATTACGTTAAAAAATGAAACCTTGGAAATACAAAAAATTACAACCACAGGGTGCGATGAGTAAATTGTCGACATTTCATTTTATTTTGTGCCTGTGAGTTTTTTATTTTGTCGACTGCAGTATAGTAGGGTCAGTTGGGCAATGTCTGTAAGAAAATTCATTCTGCCAGAAATTTGGAAACTGCATACTGGCATTAACGTCAGGGCTACAATACGAATATTTCAATGTGTTTAGGTGTCAATAAGGGAACGGTGCAGAGTTTTCGGAAAGAGTTAGACGAGTCTAATGATGATTACGAAGGTACAGCAGTTCCAAAAACTCACTCTGATCGTTCTGATAACAGGAGCACTCTCGAATTTTTCAGTGAGGGCTTCAGACTCAACACGGAGGCCTGCATCAAGTCTTAAGGAGGTAGTCTTGCCCTGGATCGAAAGGGTGGCTGCTGGAAGACCCTTTGTCTAGCAACATAACTCTGCACCATGCCACACAAACAGGAGAGCTTAGTGATAGCTGTCAAACAATTTCTGCTATCACATCATCCCTTACATCTGGTCACCTAATTCCCTAAACTGCAACTGCCTTACGTGTTATCGCAGGTGAGCGAGTGACCAACAAAATTCCTTGTAACACCAAACATGATTGAAAGACAAAGATTATGGCAGCTTTCACCAAATTATTAAAGGAAAACGTCTAAAAGAGATTCCGAAGTCATCAAGAGGCCATTATTGAGTAGAATTACTCTTTAGTAGTTCAAGATATTTTTGTGCAATATTGTTAAAATGAGACGTCAGTGTTATTTATATTTTGGCTTTATGGAGACGACAGTTCATCCATCGCACTCTGTATATCTTTTAAAATGAGACGTCAGTGTTATTTTTATTTGGACCTCATTTGGACCGCAACTCATCCATTTCATCCTGTATATTTGTTAAAATGAGATTTCAGCGTTATTTTCATTTTGGCCTCATTTCAAGCAAAAATTCCACGCATCGCGGCGAGGGTGCATAGAGCAGTTGGATCCAGACGCGAAACCGGTGGCGAAAAGAACAACTTCAAGAAATCGATGGTCAACCGTGGTCAGTTCGTTGCCTCGAAACACATTCTTTTTAACCTCGCCCTACCTATCAGTCTGATCCTTCTTGATAAGCAAGGAAGCCAGCTCTGGCCGACCTAAGACTGTCCCCACTCTCACGGGATTTAATCGCCCAATCAACTTTATCTTTACATGCCGTTTGTGCTGCTAATCTAGATACATTAAGCCGGCGACCATAATAAGAAGCAAACGACCTAAGTTTAGATTTTAAAGAAACCCGCCACTTATTCTCAACCATAGCTCCCGTCAGTTCCCGCGGTAGCACTAGTAGCACCAGATCCTGGTAATCTCACGTAATGATGCGTTCATTTTCCAGTAGCCAGCCACCCTAACCTCAGGATTTACATTACCCCCGGACAGGTCTATGATCCGTGTAAACTATCTAATGGCAACTTGGACAACATAAGATCTCCATGTCGACTCTCTTAACTAGGACTCGGTTGATTTAAACCAAGTCTGCACAACCTCTCGAAGATGCTTAATTCGATACCTATCGATAAAGTACCGTAACGGTTTCACATCTAGGTTGGTAGTACCCAATCTTGGCCCTATACGATCGATATCGGGATCAAGTTCAGCATTCCAATCCCCCGCTAAAACTACCCGAGATGTCTTCAAAAATGGCTCGGTTTGCCTAAACAAATCAGGCTGTTCTGTATAGTTATTAAGCGCATAAACCCTAATAAGATGACGAACCTTATCCTTAATGGTAACATCCAGCACGCAATGCCTGCCCGCCGGATAAGTGAAGACAAGTGTACATGCCGCTTTCAGAGAATTGCAGACCAACCAGGAAACACCATTCGAGCGTCTATCAAAACCTGCTGAATAGATGGCAAACCTCTTAGACAGAAAATGCCTTCATAGCTGAAAACCGGGTCTCCTGCAAACAACACGCATCCACTTGGAGATGCTGAAAATTACGAGCGAGCCTCACCCTGCTCAGGTCTCGGGAATCCAGATTTGCTAACAAGAGCGACATTGTCAGACTGATTAGGGTTGGGAATCTGGCTTAAACATGGTTGAGGAAAATATACCAACAGCTTTTTTTTCATCGACCCTTGGCCCTTATCATTCCTGATAGTGCCAGTACCGGTGAGACCGTTAATATCCCAGGGATATATAAGTTTTAGAGCTCTACAGAGGAATGTGCATTGTGGTGTAGTGGATATCGTTTCGGAACAAAGAGCCGAGTTCGAATTCAGGTTGAATTTGTTGCATTCAATTACGCGCAAATACCCGTGGGAAAAATATTAATCCATCTCTTCTCCCTCCAGCTAGGGGTTAGATAGCAGGACAGACTGGGCTCTATAGCCTTGGTTGGCAACCAGTCTACTACAGAAAGTAATGGCAAACTACTGCGGGAAAATTTTCTGCTCAGTCACTCATGTCCCTTCGAGACACGATCGCCCAAATCGTGTATCACGTATGGCACTTAACTGACTGACTGAATATAATAGTTGGAATCATGATTAAGACTACTACTGGTCATAAAGTGGGGGATCGGTTTTATCGTTATGAAATAATAATCTGATCCCTTACTAATGAATACTTAATAATATAATACATCCCTTTCTAGCTATGAGTCAAATAACAGGACAGATTGGATACCATAGCCTTGGTCGGCAACCAGTCTACCGCAGAAAGTAATGGCAACCTACTGCGGGATAATCTTCTGCCCAATCAGTCATGTCTCTTCCGAGACAAGCGTGTATCACGTATGGCACTTAACTGACTGACTATAATAGTTGGAAACATGATTAAGGCTTCTATTGGGCATAAATTGGGGATCGGTTTTCTATTGTTATGAAGTGATAAACTGATCCCCCACTAATTGCTACTAATTAATATAATAATAATATAATACATCTCTTCCATTTCTCCTGTTACACCACGCAACTCCTGTTCCGTCAGCCACCTGATCAGGCCCTGCAAATATGTTCTCCGCTGCCTTCTTCTGTCTGTTTTTCCTTCTATCTCAGGTTCTCCAAGCTCTCCTTCCTCATTGCAAGTCCCAGGAACTTCAGCTGTCTCTTTCTGATGCTCACTATTAATTTTCGATTAAAAGGAATGTGACTGTTAGTGCCTTTAGTGGAAGCTTTAGGTGACCGAGGTCCAAATGTCTGTCGCTTCCCTTTAACTCTACCAGCAACCAGACATAATAACCTAAAACAATTATTATTAAAAATTATTATTATTGTTATTAAAAATCGCCTGAAGAAACCACTCATGGTGGAAACCAAGGTAGCGAAATAACTCGTTTATAAATCAAAAATATTCACAAGTTCTACAATATAATTGTATAGAACACTTTTTAATACAAATGTGTACTGGTCTAACCCTATAAGCACCAAAAACTAAGTATTAAACAATATATATATATATATATATATATATATGTGTGTGTGTGTGTCAGATTAAATAAATTGCAAACAATGTTTGCTTATCTTTAATAAAAACAAACTAGAGGTTCTCAAGGCAATATTCATTAAAACAAATAAGCCGTCAATTAATAGAATCAGCTATGAAAACTGAAGTCATATTCTAAAATATTTGCAAAATGAACAGTTTTTTTTTTTTGTTTTTTTTTTTTGTTTTTTTTTTTTTCATGCTTTAACACGTGCATGACCATGACATTACAACATATAAAAAAATTCCATTTTGAATAATTTTCACGTTCTAATGAACGCTAGCAATTTGTCAACCGTGATATTTTAACCAGAAAAAAGTGTACAGTAATTTTTAGCAACACAGTTTTCCGGTTACATTTTTTACCATAATTCACACCCCTGAAGATTATCTCGGAAAGAGGTTGAAAGTTCTTGCGTATCTTTAAGAAATGAATGAAAATAACATCTGGCTACGTTACAGCTCATTTCTGACATCTTTTGATTGTAATTTGCGAAAGATTATCCGAGAGTATAAACGGATTTTATTAAAAATAAGCAAACATATTGTTTGCAATTTGTATAATCTGACACGTTTAAAAACATTTGTTGCCTAAATACACAAATATATATACACGAAAAATCTAAAGTGAGCCAAAACCTACCGCGGTTTCACACTACGGATCGTCAGGGCTCTGACGATCCGTAGTGTGAAACCGCGGTAGGTTTTGGCTCACTTTAGATTTTTCGTGTGTTTTTGCTCTACTATTGTATTTTAGTACTTTCGTATTGAGCACTTTTTCTTGTGTTTGGTTCCGTTTGGGTTTTTTTTTTCTTTACGACGGAATCTTGAATGTTTTGTTATTGTTCCGCTGGTTTCTTTTTTTTTCTCCCCATTTATCCGACGACTTAGTACGCCGGATTGTAACGGATTTAGGTTCTGTTTGTTAATGTTTTTTTCGAAAGTTTATATTGGCATAAATTTACGGAGTTCATTCTTACAGAGTCTAAGTAGTTATTATTATCATTATTTATTTATTATATATATATATATATATATATATATATAATGTGTGTGAGAGAGAGAACATCGATGGATTCTTTCTTCTTACTGAGATCTTCTTTTTCTTCATGTGCCGTGTTCCTTTAGGTCATGGACTTCCACTTGGTTCTGCATCTTGTCGTATTTTTTCTCTTAGTATCTTTCGCGAACCCCGCTGCGCCATCTATTTGCTCAGGCCTATCATGTATCTCTCGCGCTGCTTTTTCTTCTCTCTCTCTCTCTCTCTCTCTCATTACCTCTATCCTTACTGTGAGTATTAATTTTCCAGACCCTCCTTCCTTATTACGTGTCCCAAGAACCTCATCTGTATCTTCCTGACGTTAAGTATGAGTTTTCTCCTCTTCAAAATGTCATCGTTGTTCAGATGCTCCGTCCATGTTACCCTTAGCATCCTTCTGTAAAAACACATTTCTGCTGCCTCAAGCCTCTCGTTCATCCTTGTTAAGATCGTCTAACATTCACTTCTGTACAGAAATAGATTATAGTGGGTTATCCGTCATAGTGAATTGCATTTGTGTGTTGAAACAGATTAACTGAATTTGGCTTTGTTAGAAGATAGCCCACTATAAGAGGGGTATAAAACTAGAAAATTAAATTGTGTATAGAAACAATATATATATATATATATATATATATATATATAATCAATTTTTTTACAAATGATAGTAACGTCTTTTGTTTGATACAAAGGTCGTTAAAATGTTCATAGCAGTAATTGCCGAAAAGTTTGTGCGTATGTATGTGTGTGCGTTTGTTTGTTAGGAGTGTCTTTGAAGTCTCCGCTCAGTCCTTCTGGTAAGTGGCACAGTGAAGATGAAAGAGAAAGGAAAGGCAATATAATATGATCGCTTGAGGTGGTCAAGGGATGTGTTAATTTTGCTCGTATTTTCTCTACTTTCGATTGCTTTCTTGTGTATTCGTTTTATTTCGTCTTCGGGGCTCCGAACAAGTCATTTGGGAATTCACACCCGGATTTAATTCTGGGCTTCCCATTGGACGATAAACAAAATTCACGTCGGCTCGCGAAAAGGGTCCGTAAAAGGAATTTGATATTTATTTATTTTTGGTTTATCACCGGAACATCTGCGTGGAGCCCAGATGTACAAACACCAGTTTTGGTCATTTGCAATCTGGACCTCCGAGGGCAAACATGCGGTCCCTCTCTTGCTCGGTATCATCACAAGATATCACATAGCAATCCAGCACTCTTTTGCTTGTTTCCAATGAGATTTTCCTGTCTCTCAGGTTTTGAAATGCGTCCTTAGCCATATAACTCGGTATAATCTGTTCTGTTACTTGTCGAGGAAATGGGATTCCCCATGTAATTCACCTGACCCGGAGAGATGTTATTAAGAGGAATTATTCGACGTAGCACCCATGACGACCTAATAAGTTATTTCACCCCAAGCAAGGCATTCCACTGCCACTATTGCGCAGGGTGTTACATAGGGGAAAGTGATGAGAAAAAGTGGTTAGATATAGAAAATGTCAGGAGGGTGATAGACGGGTAGGGATACCGAGGATGAGGGTTGGTTAGGTGGGAAGAGTGTTTGAGAGAATGGATGCGAGTTAGTGTGTTAGGTGTCTATTGACCTTACATTTAAACTCCTGGAGATTGTAGCTGTCGGGGAAGCAAGCATGTGGAAGGGAATTCCACAGGTGGAAAGTGCGAGAAAAGAAGCTGTTGGAGTAGAAATTGCAGTTACATTTACAAAGTTTAATTTTTCATGTACGTATAATCAAAAATGTAATTTTTGTTTCAAGTGCTATTAAAACTATATAATTTAATTTTGTCTACAATCTTCTTTCGTATCTTCTATCTTTTTGATAATGAGGGGAAACAAAATGGTTACTTACCGCTTCAAACCGCGCGCGTCGCCATGTTCCTTACCAGATCGATACCGTCACTACGTTTGTTACCCTCTTTTTTTTATGGAAGAGCGTAGATTCCTGGTGAATAGGAAATTATCTGTGGTTGTACTATAAATTGCCAGCGTCGCAGTGTGTAATAAACAAAATGGAGAAAATTGTTGTTGACAGATAGCACACAACTCAATACCCGATCAGCATCGGCCGGGTCAATGCGGAGAGTGAGAGATGCTGATGGATCCGAAACCCCTAATGAATCTCGGCTAAAAACATCATTGATGTGTGCCAAAATATGCAGCCTGCGTATTTTACGGAAGATTCTCTAAGAAAATATGCTGCTTTCTAGCCAATATTTGCAATTTCTAGTTCTTGCAATTATTCTTTACTTCCTGGAGCTGGTTCGTCTTTCTCTTCGCTGTCTTCCTGCTTAAACTTCTCTTATGTAGCCCCCTTGCACACCAGTGGCGGTATCGCCTTGCTTAGAGTGAATCAATTGAAAAAAGTTATTCTGCTTTCATAATTGAATAAACCGAATGCATGGTCATCAGTAAAAAAGGCAGCCCAATATGCCAAATAGAGTTCGGGGATACTAGAATGAAGCAGGTACAAAAATTTAATTACCTGGGAAGTGTTATAACAGAAGACGGAAAGTGCGACACAGACCCCCAAAGGCGAATTGGCATGGCGAAGGAAGCATTCCAGAAGCTGAGTAGAGTATTAAGAAAAAGGACAATTTCACTAGAAACAAGGAAGAGAGCACTGGATTGCTATGTGATGTCTGTTCTTTAATATGGGAGTGAATGCTGAACAATATCTTCGAAGATGAAGGAAAAACTTGAAGTAGCTGAAATGTGGTTCTACAGAAGGATGCTGCGGATATCATGGACCGAGCGTGTGACCAATGACGAGGTTTTGGAACGGATGGAAACGAAAAGGAAATTAATACCGAGCATCAGGAAGAGACAGCTGAAGTTCCTGGGACATGCAATGGGGAAGGAAGACTTGGAGAACCTGATACTAACAGGCCAGATAGAGGGGGAAAAAGAGACAGGGGAAAGTAGCAGAACATATTTGAAGGATCTAATCAGGTGGATGATGGAACGAGGGTTGCATGGTGTAACAGGAGAAGGCGTGCTAAGAGCCACCAGGGATAGGGAGACGTGGAAAGCCATGATCGCCTACGTCCTGAAGGGACAGGGCACATAGTAGAATTTAATATTTGGTAGATGATACTCAGCTTTTATGCATATGAATATTTGTGTGGACATGATTACTAGAGACGGTAGTATGTTTGTCTTACTTGGTAGTTTTGTTTGATATATTTTGGGATATAAATAGACTAGCAGTATAGCCCGGCGTTGCTCGGGTGTAATGAAAGCTTTAAAACTAATCCATGGTCCTGGAGCTCAGATTCTTTGGACGTTGGCACGAAAGACTAAAAAGCAATAGTTGTTTCCAGTTAAAGCGAAACCGTAGACTGAAAGAAAAATGAATGGATGTAAGTCAAATTTTGATTTCCTGGTATCGATATCAAATTTTCTGCACTATTGTAAGAACTGCAATCTTGGAACTTCTGAATATCGTCTTTGTCTATGAGTGTATCAAATTTGATTAAAATCGGACCACTCCTTCTATAACCAGATTTTTTCGATTTTCGATATTTATCGAGGGTACCTCGACACAAAACCTAGCTAAGAACACTCACAGACGCTTATAGTACAACTGTGTAAATTTTCAAGAAAATTGGTTCAGCCGTTTCGGAGTCTATAGGTAACGGACACACACACACACACACACACACACACACACACAAAGTTCCATTTATAAATAAGTTTAGATTTAGATATTGATTGATTTTTATGTTTTAACGGTATAACTGCTGCAGTTACTGGGCAATTTTTGTCTGTCTAGGTATACGCGCTCGGGTCTCCGCCTTAACTGACCCTATGTCACATCCTGCCTCAGTGGGGACATAGGTAAATACCTATATGTTAGCAGATCAAACTTCGGTTAAGTGTCAGTCAGTTAAGTGCCATACGTGAAACACGCTTGGGCGATCATGTCTCGAAAGAGACATGACTGATTGGGCAGAAGATTATCCCGCAGTAGGTTACCATTGCTTTCTGCGGTAGACTGGTTGCCAGCCAAGGCTATAGAACGCAATCTGTCCTTTTATTTAACCCATAACTGGAGGGAAAAGACGGATTAATACTTTTCCCAAGGGTATTTGCGCGTAAGTGAATGCAAGGAATTCAACTGGAATTCGAACTCGGCTCGAATTCCAGTTGAATTCATTGCATTCACTTTTAAGTGTAGCTTTACATTAATTTATAAAAGACGATGACCACATCTCGAATTGCATTACAGAATCTCACATCACCAATAAGTTATATTTTTAACTGTTTTACTACAACTGTTCTTCCTTTTCCTTGTAACTTTGTTTTTTCTGTTATTTCTCCTAAACCCTGTTCCGCCATTTATTTAATCAAGCTCACTAAGTATGTTATCCATTGCTTTATTCTTACCACCGTCTTGTGAGTTCCAAATTTTCCAAGCCGTCCTTCTTCATTATGGGCCTCGGAAACCTCAACTGTCTCTTCATGGTGTCAATTATAAGTGTACTTTTGTTTTCATTTTCTCTAAAACCTTTTTTGCTGCTCACATGTTCGGTTCATGGTATTCTCAGCATCCTTCTGTAGAACCACATTTCTTGCAATTAGATCAACCAAATGCAGCCGTCAATTCTACTCTGCCAGCTTCCTTTCTCGCACTTCCCGCCTGTAGAACTTCCTTCTGTATACTTGCCTTCCTGACGGCTACAACCTCCAGAAATTTAAATGCAATGTCAATTCCCATCTATTATCCACCTGACTCCAGATCTTTCTACATCACCCTATATATCTTGTTCTATCTTATTCTTTTTCTTTCTCTCTGCCTTAGCAACTGTCTTCATACCTGTGTTTCCATCCTTCTCTTGCCCTTTCTCTGATACCTCCTGTAACTGGTCCGTCTTTCGCTTCACTCTTCTCTTGTCTAAGCTTTTACTCTTATGTAGCCCCCTGAGGTTGTTGTATGAACGTAAGTGGAGAAGGTAAGAAGTGCATGTCATGAGGATATGTAGGATAGATAATGGCTGACCCTAGACTTACAATTAAGTTTGTCATAAACATTTTGAAAGTCTGTTCTAAGTTTTGAAGGTATGTCAAAGAGATATCACATAGCAACCCAGCACTCTTTTGTTTGTTTCCAATGAGATTTTCCTGTTAAAGTCATTTCTTCATCTGTGAGGAGATAGTTCAGCATTCGTTGCCATATAGGAGGACAGAGGTCAGGTAGCAGTTTAGTACTCCTTTCTTTGTTTCGAATAAAATTTTCCTGTTTTTTAATACTCTGCTTTACTTCTGCACTGCACCTTTGGATGTCCCAGTACGCTTTCGGATCTCACACTTTCCGTCCTCTGTTAAAACAGACTTCAATGTCCACACTAGTTTGATTTGGGTATCTCTGATTTGCAATTCAAACTTTGAGTTCATGCCTTTTGCTAACAACCATGCATTCTGTTGTCATGTAGTTGTTTCATCATTTCTTCTAGTTTCAAACTATTATAAGATGAAGTTCCTGTGTAATATTTAGTTTATATCTATACGTATATCTTGAATATTTTACAAACATTAGTTGGTTAATTTCAGTTTAGATGTAAAAACATTGATTTGCTTATAAACTTTGACATACTTTGTTAAACAGACTTTCAAAATGATCATGACCATGACAAACTTAACTTCAAATCTAGGGTCAGCCGTTATCTATCCTACATATCTTCAGGACATGCACTTCTTACCTCCTGCCCTTACGTTCATACAACAACCTCATTCAGCCTCCCGAGTGGATGCTTTCACGATCGCTATAGTCTTAACCTCTTCAAGTATAGGGTTAGCCGTTATCTATTCTACATAACTTCATACTATGCATTTCCTACTCTTTCCTTGTACTAACTTAGAACAACCTCATTTAGTAAATTGCTACCTTGAGTGGCTCTTGAGCCTTGTATTGTTAAACAAAAATATGAAAAAAAAAATTTGTAGTTTCTTTTGAGGTTTACTTCCAACACTTTCTTTCGTCGGCACAAGTTGTATTTTGCACTGACCCTTCTGAAGATTGTCTCAAAATATACACTCTTCTCCCTCAAAACCGTGATCATGATTTTCCTGTTAACTTTATGATCTTTAATTTTTCGGCAGTGAAAAACTCACTTGCTATCACTGCGTGGGCTATTACTAGTTTCTTGTTCTACAAGTCATAGCGATATGACCATATTTAATCAATACTGACAAGTTGTTGCAGAATATTATCAATAGATCGTTGAAATGCTACGAAATCATCTTAGAAGTGTCTATTCAATATCGTTTTTCGTTAACATTGAAACATTTTGTCACCCACTTGGCTGATAGCTTTACATACATTCTACGTGTTCACTTCTTCTTCTTTAATCCCCTAGACTCCCCTGAGGAGTAATGAGGCCACAGCTCCCAACAACAGTAGGCTTTTCTGTTGTGGTTTCCATAGCAACTAAGATTTTATGCGATGAAGTTGCTAGCCAACCGATTTTATATCCAATTTTTCGTTTACAATACCCGGTGTTCCTAAGTGATCCCCCATCTAAGTACTGACGAGTCTCGACACTGCTTAACTTCGGTGATCAAACGAAAAACAATATTTCAACCTGATTTGACCAGTAATCACGTTCTCAATGGAGAGCTATAATTTCTTAATTTTCTTTGAAGATTCGTCGAGCGACGTAAAGTAGGTTATGAACAGCAACCAGTTTGGGAGTCGATACAATTGAAAATGTATATGCGTTATAATACAGCATATATCGGCTCGGAACGAGAAATTGGAGAGCCGAGTTCGAATTCCAGTTGAATTCATAGCATTCACTTACGCGCAAATACCCTTAGAAAAGATATTAATCAGTCGCTTCTCCCACCGTGTATAGGTTAAATAGCGAGACACATTGGATTCTATAGCCTTGGTTGGCAACCAGTCTACCGAAGTAAGTAATGACGACCTACCGCGAGAAAATCTTTTGCCCAGTCATGTTTCTTTCGAGACATGATCGCCCAAGCGTGTATCAAGTATGGAACTTAACTGACTGAATATAATAATTGGAAACACAATTAAAGCTTCTACTGGGCATAAAGTAGGGGATCGGTTTTCTATTATCATTAAGTAATAAACTGATCCTCCAAATATAATCGGAAATGAATACAATTAAAGCGTCTGTTGGACCTAAAGCGAGGGATCTGTTTTCTATTATTACTAAGTAATAAAGTGATCCCCCACTAGTTACTACTAATATAATAATATAATCCATCTCTTCTCCTTCCAGCTATGGGTTGAATAGCAGGACAGATTGGATTCTACAGTTTTCTTATGTAGGAACAGAAACTTCATGGGGACCTGCGGTTCAACACTTAATTTTTTTTTATTAGGAATTCATAATATAAAACAAGACATTTCAAGAAATGTGTTAAAATAAAGTTCAGATTTTGGGAAATGAGTCGATCTTTTTCATATTATTTTCTTTTCTTTTATCATTACACCTCAGGCAAGACAGGCCGGCCACTAATGTGCAGATTTTACAGAGAAAAAACAAGGTGTAGGGGACCTCGAAGAAAGGATAAGAAAAGGATGGCAATTGACGTTTCACTTAAACTTTTGAAGATTATAGCTATCAGGGAAGCAAGCAAACATAAGGGAGTTTTACAAACAGGAAGTGCGGGAAAAGAAACTTTTAGATTTAAAAAAAAAAAAGCGGTTACATTTAACTATTTCGACCGTAAATAGGTGGGACTTTGGTGCCAATCTAGTCAGTCAGTTAAGAGACATGACTGACTGGGCAGAAGATTATCTCGCAGTAGGTTGTCATTGCTTTCTGCGGTAGACTGGTTGCCGACCAAGGCTATAGAACCCAATCTATCCTGCTATTTAACCCATAACTGGAAGGAAGAGACGGATTAATACCTTTCCCAAGGGTATTTTCGCGTAATGTATTATATTATTATGTAGTAATTAGTGGGGGATCGGTTTCCTATTGTTATGAAGTAATAAACTGATCCCCCACTTTATGACCAGTAGAAGCCTTAATCATTATTCCAACTATTATATTCAGTCAGTCAGTTAAGTGCCATGCGCGATACACGTTTGGGCGATCATGTCTCGAAAGAGACATGACTGACTGGGCAGAAGATTATCCCGCAGAAGGTTGTCATTGCTTTCTGCGGTAGACTGGTTGCCGACCAAGGCTATAGAACCCAATCTGTCTTGTTATTTGAATCATAGCTAGAAAGAGAAGATATGTATTATATTATTATTATATACTAAGTGGGGGATCAGTTTATTACTTCATAACAATATAAAACTGATCCCCCACTTTATGACCAGTAGAGGCCTTAATCATATGTTCAACTATTATATTCAGTCAGTTAAGTGCCATACGTGATACACGTTTGGGCGATCATGTCTCGAAAGAGACATGACTGACTGGGCAGAAGATTATCCCGCAGAAGGTTGTCATTGCTTTCTGCGGTAAACTGGTTGCCCGCCAAGGTTATAGAACCCAATCTGTCCTGTTATTTAACCAATATCTGGAGAGAAGAGACGGATTAATACCTTTCCCAATGGTATTTGCGCGTAAGTGAATGCAAGGAATTCAACTGGAATTCGGACTCGGCTCCCCGATTTCTTGTTCCGAGCCGATATCCACTGCACCAAAACGCACATCCTCGTCAATCTAGTAGCACGCCTAAATATATGATTGGGGCACAAGGGAAAGAAATTCATCCGAGAAGTTGCCATGAAAATACTTGTAGAAAAGACAGGATAGCCACATTACGGCGTTGAGAAAATGAGTGAGAGCGAGCTGACAAGTCAGGGTCGATTACAGGGTCGATTATAGTGGGTTGTCTGTTATAGTGAAGTGTATTTGTGTGTTGGAACAGATTAACTGAATTTGGCCTTGTTAGTAGATAGCCCACTATAAGAGGGGTATAAAACAAGAAAATCAAATTGGTTATAGAAACACACACACACACATACCCCGGCATATACGCATCGCTCATTCGATAATGAATTGGAGCACTCTAGCTATTGGGCGTGTTTATACGCGCTAAAAAGCCTGCCTTCTTCTGCCGGACGCAGATTCGGTCGGGTTTCAATCCTGGGTTAGGAAGCGAACGGAGTCTAAGCCGTACTGATTAACTGTAATACAGCGAAACAGATCTGTCTGCGGATGACTATAGTGTGTGTGTGTGTGTGTATATATATATATATATATATATATATATATATCTCAAGGTTTTTTTTACAAATAAAAGTAATGTCTTTTGGTTGGCACAGGGTTAGGGTTAGTTGCAGGTTGGTTTAGATGGGGGTATGTTTTGGTACTTAATGAGGGAGGTTCTCACTTGGTCAGTCGTTGTTAGTACACTAGCTCGAATCTTCGTTCGTTGCTGTGGATCTGAAACTGGTTTTTAGTTTTTCGAAGTTCCCGTTCGCCAGTTGATGAGGGGAGATATTCTTTTTATGAACTCGTATTTCCTGGTGGAGTTAACTGGGTTTGTTGCGTAGGGTATTCCTTGATGTTCAAAATCCTCGTCGCTAGTTGATGTGAACCGGTGATGGGACCACTAAATGATAACTCGAAACACGGTGGTAAGGTTAACAACATAGATACAAGAGAACAGTAAACATAAGCTTGGCTTATTAGTGACAGACAGACTGTGCTGAACTGAAGATATTTATTATACAAAAGTATAAATACGGCACAAGGCCTAAAAAGGGGACTAAGGGGCTGGTCATCATTTGTCTAATCATTAACTTAACTAGCATCTATCACTGACCCAATCGCTCTTTCACCAAAACGTTTCAGTCGCACAACGCTATCTTACACAAACACCACAATGCCACATTCGTTCTAGGAAAACTTACCTAAACTAAAAATGCCCAATTTTTGTAGGGGCTGGGCTGATAAGATAAAAATCCCCTATGTTCTTTGATGTTTCAAATATTATTTACAAAACTAAACAAAACTGATGTTAGTATGGGGAAGCTCTCACAGTCTAAATGAGGCAGAAATCGCGGTTAACTGGACGAAAATACTGTCACCTAAATGGCGGGGGGTGATGGAGAATATTAACCAAAATTATAGAGGAGAAAAACAAAAGTGGGGAGGGGCTATGGTCATTCATACCCTTCTTTTCTTTCATTTATGTACATTGTCCCTTCAAGACGTAGGCGATCATAGCCCTCCACGACCCCCTATCCCTGGTGGCTCTTAGCACGCTTTCTTCTGTAACATCTCTCAGCCCCCGTTCTGTCATCCACCTGCTCAGGCCTTTTAAATATGTTATCCGCTGCTTTCCTCTCTCTTTTCCCCTCTATCTGGCCTGTTAGTATCAGGTTCTCCAAGCCCTCCTTCCACATTGCATGTCTCAGGAACTTCATTTGTCTCTTCCTGGTGCTCAGTATTAATTTCCTTTTCGTTTCCAGCATTTCCAAAACCTCATTGCTCACATGCTCGATCCACGATATTCGCAGCATCCTTCTGTATAACCACATTTCAGCTGCTGCAAGTTTTCCCTTCATCTTTGTTGGTATTGTCCAACATTCACTGCCGTATTGAAGAACTGACATCACATAGCAATCCAGTACTCTCTTCTTTGTTTCTAGCGAAAGTTTCCTGTGTCTTAATACTTTACTCGGCTTCTGGAACGCGTCTTTTGCCGTGCCAATTCGCCTTTGGATCTCTGTGTCGCACTTTCCGTCTTCAGTTAGAACACTTCCCAGATATTTGAATTTTCGTACCTGCTTGATTTTGGCACTTTGGGCTGCTCTTTTTGCTGATGACCATGCATTCGGTTTTCTTGCAGTTTATTTGTAATCCCTTCATGCCACTCTCTTCAGCTATCTTCTGTGGGAGATCCTGCATTTTTTTCCGTGTCTGCAATCAACACTGTCGTCTGCGTATCTTATGTTGTTCAGATTGTGACCTCCGATGACAAATCCTAGCATAACATTTAGGGTCCTCAAAATATTCTCACTGTACAATTTAAATAAATCCGGTGAAAATACACATCCATGTCTTATGCCTCTTTCTATCTTTGTATAACTGCTGAATTCGTTCCCTGTCCGCATGCAGGCAGTTTGCTGCCAGTAGAGGTTTTTAAGTACCCTAATATCTTTCCCAAATATATCGAGCCTGCTGAGCATCTCCATCAATTCTTTGTGGCGTATTTTGTCGAACGCTTTTGCATAGTCAATAAATCACGGGTATAAGTCCTTCATTTGTATTGCCCTTTCAGAGATCATCCTAATTATAAATATGGCGTTCCTTGTCTCGGTGTCTTTGACGAACTCGCACTGATCTTGTCCTATCTCTGGCCTGATTCTGCTTTTTGCTCTAATAATCAGTATTCGGACGATCAGTTTTGTAATATGACCCATTAAGCTGATAGTTCGGTGTAGTTCACACTCGTTTGCACCTGGCTTCTTAGGCAATGCTATGAAAATGGATTTGCATAGGTCGTCTGGCATTATAGCACTATTAGAAATTTCATTTATTATTTCCGTAATTTTTTTCTATGCCGAATTCTTCCAGGACTATCAGCAGCTCTATTACAATGCCATCTGGATCAGCAGCTTTGTTTCTATTCAGTTTGGTCATTACAGCTTCCACTTCAGACTTTAATATTTCCGGTCCGTCCTCATCTTTGCGTATTATCGGTTGCTCTCTCTTGTCGTGGAAAAGATCTTCTATATATTCTTCCTATCGCTTGTGCATTTCCTTTTTCTCCAGTATTATCGTTCCATTCTTGGCTTTTATACATCCTGTTGAAGTTAAATTTAGTTGTTCAAAACAAAACGAAAAACTGACCTAAGCTAAACTAACACTGGGCTGGGCTGACCATGTTTAATGTAGGTGACCAATATCCTCTAACCTAGCATTGCCGAGATTCACGAAGTCAGAAAGGAAATCAGCAGGTATGAAACTGTTACGAGAGCAAAGATCAACGGCATAGGCAAATACCTGTCTGAGGTGTTCAAACCAGGGAGGGTAATTCCTTGTAGGACCGGATTCGTCTTTAACTTGCGAAGGAAGGGCTCCAAATCAAGGACGTACAGTATCGGCGAAAGAGGGCAACCTTGACGAATAGACCTGGACAAAATAAAAGGCTTCGACCTTACCCCATTCACTTCCACCAGAGCTCTGGGAGACCGATACAAGAGATGTATCCAGGAGCGAAAGTACGGCCCGAAACCTGCCGCCTCGAGAACAGCTCAGAGAAATTGATGGTCAACCCTATCGAAAGTTTTGGACTGATATTGATCAGCGCGGCTTCTCCGTCGATTTTTTTCTCAGATCAAGCGTACCATATGAAGGCTGTCCTGAATAGTCCTACCATTCACAGCACAAGTCTGCTCGGGGCCAATCAGACTAGGCAGGATAGCTTGCATACGGTTGGCTAAGACCTTGACCAAAATCTTTAACACTGTATTTAACATAGTTAAGGGCCGAAAATTACTAATCCCATCCTCTCCGAGCTTATCCTTACGGAGCAGCTTGATTACACCTTTGGCGAAGCAATCGAGAATACTTTTGTTCTTCATTCAGTGGTTGAACATAACTGCCAGCAGAGGGACAATCACGTGCGACTGCCTCAAGTACAGTTCGTAGGGAAGACCATCAATACCCGGAGTCTTGTCACGACCGACATGCATCCCAGATTCCCGCCTCTGTTATCAGACCCTCGCACCCAGCCGCCTCAAGGCGAGGAAAGTCAGCTAAACAGGTGGCGAACTGAGCTTGGCTCAGACCGGGCTCCTTGGTAAAAAGATCCTGAAAATAAGATCGAAACACCTCACACATGCCATCGTTTGTAGTCACTGTCCGCCCATCCGGAAATCGATGTATCGACTTGCGATATTTCGGACTTGTTCAGCTCGCAGTTCAGCGGCCATATTTGTCACCTCGGAAGACATTCTTTTTAACCTAGCCCTAACTACCAGAGCCTGATCCTTTTTGATAAGCAAGGAGGCCAGCTCAGCCCTAGCTACGGCTATTTCCCCACTATTTCCCGATTTGATAGCCCTTCCTACTCTAGTTTCTTGTGCCGTCTGCTATCTCGGTTGAGTCGCTTACTATATTCAGCGGCAAACGACCTAATAGTTGCTTAAGGTGTGCCCACCACTTATTCCCAACGACAGCCCCCGTGGTGGTGGTGGTGGTGGTGGTGGTGGTTTTGGTTTGTTTGTTTTGTTTTTACTTTCTTTCTGCTCCACACTCGAAGGACTCCTTTGACTCTTCTGAGTCGTACTCCTAACAGGTGATGGAGCAAAGTATTGGGCAGGAGAGGGCTGTAATGCTGAGGGAATGGGCACATTTTGGGGAGTTGGTGTTAAAGAGCGTGAGCGTTTTCTTTTCTTTTCATTTTTCTGTGAAGGAGATACAGGGGCTAAGGGACGAGGAAATGGGTCAGAAGTCTGTTCTACTGGTGTGGACTTTTTAAAAGGTGTCAATTTGTTTGGAGTTAAGGAAAGTGATTTGGTTATAGGGGGTGGGGCTCTAATTTTGGGAGATGAGGGGGTATAATTTGACGGTCGAGGTTTCTCTGATGATTTTAATTTTTCTTTTAGTTCTTTTATTTTCAGTGATTTCTCGTATCCGGGGTCATATTTCCTGCACATTTTGTCAAATTTTTTGGCAAATACATCGATTTATCGCTTTTGTTGTTGAATTCTGCTGGCTCGCCAATAACGTGTGATTTTATCTGAAATCAGTCTTCGTCCAAGATTAGCCACAATTATAGAAATAAAAAAATAAAGGTCGTTACATAAAAAGAACACAAAAACCGGCAGAATATATAAACTATTTGCATACAAAAAAATCATTGTCAACGCTTATAGATATGAAAATATAAGACTTATTATCCAACAGATAATATTTCCGACACAAAAGATCGACGGTCCTGCTAACTTTAGCAATCCTTTTTTGTAGAAGAGGCATTGTTAAGTGACGTCATTGAAAATCACATCGGCAGATCAAATTCAAATTCTGACTCGGTATCTATTTACTTTTCTCTACCATTACCGTATGCCTTGACAAAATATCTCGTTAAAGCAGTTGACAAAAAGTTGTGTGTGCATGACTCGGTTCTTGGTCAATCAAATCAGCTTTTATTTCCATTATCAACCTTGACAAGAACCGGTCAGTTCGAAAACCTATTACGTGGGGAGATAGTTAATTTTTTCTTTGATTCGGCCTTGTGTCAGACTTAACTGAACTACTTACAGCTTACAAGTTTTATGCAGAATTATCATCAGAAGGTTGTTTGTCGGCAGGTTGGAATGCGGGAATTAGTGTAGAAGAGTGGAATAATAAAATACACATTTTGAATGTTAAAATAGAAATTTATTAAAAGGAAAGAATAACACACGTTGTAGAGGTTAATGTTCAATTAGAAACATTAAGTTAAGGGTAGAGTTCGTACAAAATGTTCGTAGTAGTAATTGTTGAAAGATAAGGAGAAAGAGAACAAGGTGTGACCTGACCTTATCTCCGGGTCGATTTGAAGTTGGTTACAGTTTAGACGTTTGTCTCGCAGCTCCTATCTGACTGACTGACGTTGATTAAGTCCTTTTATTGTAATCTAGATATTTTCGCACTTACACGCGAAGTCCTTTTTGATCTTGTAAGTCACTCCTATTCGTTAAAAATCATTTTAACACCTACATACAAAATCTGGTTTCGCCTTTGTTGTTAAGCACATGGTATTTGGGAAAACCAGGATTTCACACTGTTATGTTTTTAACATGACAAAAAAAAATAAATAAATAAACGGTTATGGAAAAATGACACTCGTCGGGTATCGGAAATAACTAGGGAATTTATTATTATAGAAACATTAGTACAGCGAACAGTTTGTGGAAGTTGAATAAGGATGTGTTATAGAGAGCGTGGAGAAGTTCTGCACGCCATGTTTGCTGGCTTCTACCGGAAGTCCCTTCTTGTCTCCCAGTATTCACCTTTGAATGGTCCAGGGGAGATAACTTTCTCTTATTATGGTGATGCTAATACACACGTCATTGTGAATTTTTGTAAAAATGAAGGTAGATTTTAATTAATTTCTTATCCGCTATAAAAACGGCCTGTGCTAAATAAAATATTACTTTACTCGAAAACGTAAAGTACTGAATTTGTTTCTCAGTTCTTAAAACTGATGCTATTCAACCACCAAGTTGATGTGTATCTGATGACGGCATTTCCGCTTTTAAAACGGGTGGATTTACATTCAAATAATTCGCTGTTTTAAATAACGAAGTAAAATACAAGGAAAACTAATATACAATCTACAGATGTCATCTTCATAAACATCGGCGGGTTGCCCGTATCTCTGAATATTTTATTTATTTGTTGATAATTAAGACAATAAAAAAATAAGAGCCACTCAAGGTAGAGGGTTACTGAGTGAAATTGTCGTATAGGAAGGGGGTAGAGTATTAAGAAGTGCATATTATGCAGACGTATAGGATAGATATCGGTTAACCCTGGACTAGAAGAAATCAACATTGTAGGCTGAGTGAAATTTGGCAACCTTGACATATCCGAAAAAGACCTTAGAGAAATCAAGAACCTTTACTGGTAGCAAAGTGCCTGCATACAGAAAGGAAACTAGTTCAGCAGATACACAAAAAAGACAGGGGTGTGAGACAAGGATGTGTCGTCTCACCTGATTTATTCAACCTATACAGCGAGATTATTCTGAGAGCTGTAGAAGTCCTATCAGGGTTCGACATTGAAGGCTACAATCTGAACAATATGAGATACGCAGATGATACAGTGCTGATAGCAGATACAGAAAATAAATAACAAGACCTCTCCCAGGAAGCAGTTTAAAAAAAGCGGAAAGAAAGTATTACATTTTTTTTTTCTTTTTTTAATCGTATCACCCCGAGCAAGGCAGTAACGCCACTGATGTGCAGGGGGCTACGTAATAGTGAAAAGATTGGAAAAGAGAAAGCCGGAAATCACATCCTAAACAGGAAACAAGGGATGAGCCTCTTAACCTGTTCAATAGACATGGGTGGAGTGTGAACCGGGCGATAGATAGATCTATCTACTCCAATTACAAGAAAACTGAATGCATAGTAATCGGTAAAATGCCAACTAAAAGTTGTTGATACCAAAAATTAAACAAGTGCAGAAATTTAAAAAGCTGGGAAGTGTTCTAACAGAGGACGGGAAGTGCGATACGGAGATCCGAAGACAAATAGACATGGCTAATCATGAGTATAAATAGACAAGGAAATTTCGCTAGATACAAAGAGAGTAATGGATTGTTGTGTGATGTCTGTCCTTCAACATGGCAAGGAATTCTGGATAATCTCATCAAAGATGAAGGAAAGACTTGAAGTAACCGAAATGTGGTGATACAGAAGGATGCTGAGGATACCATGGACGGAACATGTGAGCAACGCCAAGGTTTTGGTGAGGATGGACACAAGAAGAAAATTGATACTTATCAGGAAAAGACAGCTGAAGTTTTAAGGGCACGTCGAGGGGCATATGCGTCGTGGTGCAGTGGATATCGACTCGGAACGACAAATCGGGATGCCGAGTTCGAATTCTACTTGAATTCGTTGCATTCATTTACGCACAAATACCATCGGGAAAAGTATTAATCCGTCTCTTCCCTCCAGTTATGGGTTAAATAATAGGACATATTGTGTTCTATAGCCTTGGCTGGCAATCATTCTACCGCAGAAAGCAATGGCAACCTACTGCAGGATAATCTTCCGCCCAGTCAGTCACGTCGCTTTCGAGACATGATCGCCCAAAGAGTGTATCACGTATGGCTAAATAAGAAAGGAGAGCTTGGTAAACCTGATGTTCACGAGACAGATAGAGGGGAAGAGAGACAAGAAAAATCAAGGCATGGCATACTTAATGAACTTTAGCAGATGGATGGTGGAGAGGGGATTGAGTGGAATTACAGAAGGGGTATTAAGAGCGACAATGGATAGGGAGATATGGAAGGCCATGATCGCTTACGTCTTGAAAGGACACGGCACATAAAAGAAAAAGAGTGGAATTTGATCCTTATTGAACATGAAAGGAATGAAGATTGTCTGCCATATTCACGATTGCCATCGTGAATATGGCAGACCTTTTACCTGTAGTCTAAATTGGTGGAGCTAAAAATGTAATTTGTCTGAGCATCTACCATAGTAATAGAGATGAACTAGTGAAGGGCTAGCAACATTTCGACTGTGGAATATTTGTTGCAGTGAAGCGAATAATTCATCACCTACAGGGTCGCGTACGCACTTTTGAATTCTGTCAAGACAAGACGGTGAGGATTCGGCGTGTCCAGATATGGCAGCAATACTTGGTCCGATCAGAGCCTTGTAAAGATTGCTGTGTTTGTGTATGTTTGTATGTGTTTGTAATTATGCATCTTGAAGTAATTATAAAAAAACAGCAGTACCTTGTCGTTTTTAATGAAACGTGTATAAAAGAGAGGTTGCTGGCAAAACACACAAATATTAAATTACATGACTAACAACGAAAATAACGCGGCAATAATCAAAAAATTGTTTTAACAGCAGTACAGTGTCAGTTGTTTTTAATGTAATATATATATATATATATATATATATATATATATATATTCATTCATCAACATACAAGCCTGTTTCACTGTATCACAGCTCATCAGTGTGGCTAGACACATCCACTTGCTTCTGGCCGGGATCGCTACCCCCTAAGTCATAGGCGCCTGAAATCAGAAGAAGGAAATTTTAATATGTTGTATATAAGCAGTGTATACACATGCCAGTCACCGAAAGAACTCAATTCATTCCTGAAGAGTAATGCATATATCGCAGAAGTGGGAACTGTTTTAAAATTTTCTCCTCTAGATAGCTCAATCGTAATGAGAGTATAATATATTAGTCATCCACATACCAGCCTGTTTCGCTGTATCATATATATTATCAAGCAGTCTCGGAAAAAAAAACCTGAACACAAAAGCGTGTAAAAGGCAGCAGGATCGATTATACCTCAATGGAGTCACACGCTGGTATCGTTTCTCCTGGCCGATATTTTCAAGAAGTCACCACTTTAACAAAATCGACCATGTTGATATTCGAACCTGGTTCTTATGCTAAAGTCTTAACTACGCGAGATATACTACAGAAGTAACGACCAAAAAGCGATAAATAAACAAGAGCAGGTTTTTTTTCTTCTCCGGCCGCTGTAAGCCGGTTCATCATGAGTGATAGTCAATCGCTGCTTGTATGAGGCGGTGAATAACGTCCGAGACACGCATTAAAAAGTAAAAACAAAAGCACGAACCAAGTGTCACGTTACAAGTCGTTTTGTTAAAAAGATCAATAATTTGTGAGTAAATCTTCCACCAATGGGTGGAAAGCAATATTTCAGTTAATTGCTTTTCAGGTAAAACGCTTTCCTTGTTATTTATGTTAAATAAACTTGTCATTTAACAAATTGACACTTGAACCAATGGTCACACCACGTGAGAAATTCAGATTTTACTAATATGCTTGTAGCACGATGCCATGGTGGACCTGGTAGTCAATCAGTCAAAAAAGCCAGTGGTATTGGGGTTGGGGGTGCTAACCTGGGGTTACTCCCGGCCATTGCATCACTGACCTAAAACCTGCATTGATAAGCGAAGGAACGATTCGCGATACAAATAGTGGTATAAACATACAGCCGAAAAAGTTGTCCTGGACAGTCTCTTGCGAGAATGTAATGTTTGTGTATCGGACCACGGCACTGGGTGTCGCTTAACACCCACACTATCAACAACTGACTGTAGAAAAAAAATTTTTCTCTTAAAAATTTTTCAGGAAAATATTTCTTTCAAGGCTTGTTTTCATACTGTATCAAATATGATACGAATGGCTCTAGAGGGTTAATCGCACTCAGTGTATTCTTTTTTCTTAGTCTCTCTACGCCCCTTCGCTCGTTCAGTTTGTCACATCGATTCCTCTCAGTTTATCATTCATTCTTAGTCATTTTATGGTCCTCTGGGGATACCCTATGGATTTGTGCACAAAGAGCTATAGCTCAGCTAGTGATGGCGGCCAGCATCTTTCATGGCTGTACAGGCTCACATAGGAATGAAAGTCTCGATTGCAACGAATGCATTTGAAGAAGCTCTCCCTCGATTCTATCGTCTTTTCTTCCTTTCGAACACGCTTCTCTCTGTCGTCAAACCTCCGTTTCTTCTCTCCTCGTTCCAATTGTCAGTTTTCGTTTGCATCGTGGAGCCAATGAAATCGGTAGGCGCATACTCTCGGACATTTTGAAACTAGGTGAATTTCTTCGGCACACTGACGAAATCAGGAGAATAATGTAGAATAACAATAGAATAAAATTTAATTGGAGTAGATAGACTAAATTATCACCCGGTTCACACTCCACCCACGTCTATTGAACAGGTGAAGAGGTTCATCCCTTGTTCCCTGTTTAGGATGTGGTTTCCGGCTTTCTCTTTTCCAATCTTTTCTTTTTTCTTCTTTTTTCAGTTGGAGTAGATAGACTAAACTATCGCCCGGTTCACACTCCACCCACGTCTATTGAACAGGTGAAGAGGCTCATACCTTGTTCTCTCTTTAGAATGTGGTTCTCTTTTCCAATCTTTTCATTCTTACGTAGCCCCCTGCGCTTCAGTGGTGTTACCGCCTTACTCGGGGTGATATGATTAAAACAAAAGAACAATACTTATCGGCGTAAGGGTCCCGGCTAGCATCCAACTGGCAGACAAAAATAAAACAGGTTGTAACTCAACACAAACCCTGCTGTATTTACTAGCCTTCCCACGCAAGGCCAGGTGTGACACATGGTCATTTTAATGTGGGTATTCCCGGCCATATAGCCGGGCCAAAAATATGTCTGTCTATTTTTACCGAGTCGTGGTTCTACCCTTCGGCGGAACCACGACTGGGTTTGTGCTCTCTGCTCGGAAGCAGAGAGCTGACAGTGTTATAGGGTTACAGAGCAGTCATCCGAAGACGACTGCTCCAATGCAAACCCTGCAAACTATGACTGGAATCAAGCTAGTATTTATACAGAAATGCTTCCGCTCATTTACCAGCAGCCAATCACAGCCCAAGCAATGGACTATCTCACTTGAGCCCAATGAGATGCTCCAGGGCACCATAAATAGCTCTCTTTCTCAAGGTGGATTTATTCTGGTCTCAGATTGGTTATTTTTAGTTTAGATCATAATGTGTAACACCCCAACGGTCCGTCCGAACAATTTTCTCCAGCGGCCGTTCTCCACGCTGTGTTGTTGCCGGGAGTTTGTTGAAAATGTCGGAGGCTCAAGCTGGGGGTACAAGATTAAACTATAAGGAACGAACTTCCACAACTTGGATGAGTTGAAAGGATGCTTTATTTCGTTTAGAGTTAGCCTTTTCGGTTGGGGCAGGCGAATGTGACACGCAGCTCTAACTCTAATTAATGGAGATCAACAAATCCGAACTGAACGAAACAAGACGAACGGAGGTTCTTACTTCAAGCTCGCACCCGGCTGAACTCAACTTCACTTAACTGACTCTCTCACTTAACTGACTTCTATTTATTTAAATGAATCCGGAAATCCGGAAATGCTTTAGACCACCGGTGACAAACATTGGCGACTGTAAGTCTGAAATTTCAGTTATCTTTTTTTTATCTTAATAAAGCTTCCGCCGGAAAATTCTTAATGTGTGGTCAAGATACAGTAAAGGACGGCCTTTGACCGGGTCATTCGAAAACCTAACTGCTGAATTTTATCTCTTTATCACATTAAATCACTGAGTCAAATATTTACCGGAAGAGTGGTAGGATTTAAAACAGTAATCGGATACCCTTGGTCTCTTCCACAATTTTCCTCATAAAAGAAAAAGCGTTTATTTATTTATTTTTTCCTCTTCTTTTTCACTTTTGTTAAATATGTTTTTAAACTATTTTCTATTCTAATCTATTATAATAAAATACATATATGCCTAGTTATCGTGTCACAAATGTAAGGGATCGGTTTTCTTTTGTTATGAAGAAATAAACTGATCCCCCACTAGTAATTACTTAATAATATAATACATCTCTTCCTCCTGTAGCTATGAATCAAATAACAGGAAAGATTGGGTTCTATAGTATTGGCTAACAACCAGTCTACCGCAGAAAGCAATGGCAACCCACTGTGAGATAATCTTCTGCCCAGTCAGTCATATCTCGAAAGAGACATGATCGCCCAAAGCGTGTATCAAGTATGGCATTTAACTGACTGACTAGTGACATCACTTCAAAGAAAAAAGGACGTAGAAGGAAAAATGAATGGATCACTGATGAGATTCTTGATAGGATACAAAGGAGACGGAAAACAATGCCGAGACATGGAACGGAATACAGGAAACACTAGAAAATAAGTAAATGCAGAAAGGCTAAAGAGGAATGGCTCAACGACACATGTGCAGAAATAGAGAGATTGAGCAAGACAAATAAAAAAAAAATATGCATTAAAAAAAATAAGTGAACAAGACAGAGAACATGCTCAACAACGGGATGCATAAAATCCAAGGACGGAACGCTCATATTAAAAAAAAAAAAAAAAAGAAAAAATACTTCATCAAAAGAACGGATGTATCAGAAATCTCTTCCGCCAAAAGAAAGATCAACCGGAAATACACAGAATTACCCATGGACTAGAAATTAAAAACCGAAGTAGAAGCTGCGCTGACGAAATTGAATAGAAACAAAGCAGCAGCACCACCAGACGATATTGTAATAGAGATGCTGACAGTCTTAGACGATTTCGGCGTAGACAGAAATAATTACAACAGTGGCAATATACCGGAGGACCTAAGCAGATTATATAGAACTACCTAAAAAGCCAGGTGCAAAGGAATGTGAACTCCGCCGATCAATCAGCTTAATCAGCCGCATAATAAAACTGATCATCCGGATTCTGATGAACAAAGCGCGCAGAAGCATCCGGCCAGGGGACGGGACAAGAACGGTGTGGCTTCTTCAAAGACGCCGGAACAAAGAAAACTATATTTATGCTCAGAAACGTATCAGAAATAGCTATACAAATGCTGAAGGACGTGTACCTGTCTTTTATAGACTACGCAAAGGCGTTCGACACAGGACGCTACCAAGACTTGTTAGAGATGCTTGGCAACCTTGGCATATTCGGAAAAGTTATTAGAATAATCAAGAACCTATACTGGTAGCGAACCATCTGCATACGAACAGGAAATAAATTCAACAGATATACAAAAATAGAAAACTGTAAGACAAGTATGTGTCCGGAACTATTCAACTTGTACAGTGAAGTCCTAACAGGATTCGTCATTGTCGGGCACAATCTCAACAATATAGGATACGCAGATGACACAGTGCTGATAGCAGATAAAGGAAAGAAAAATACAGACCCTTCTACAGACGGTAGCAAGAGAAAGACAGAAGAAGGGACTAAACGTAAGCTTCAAGAAAACTGAATGCATTATCATCAGCAAAAAAGTGGACCCCAAAATGCCAACTACAGGTGGGGGATACTAAAATGAAACAGGTGCAGAAATCTAAATACCTGGGAAGTCTTCTGACAGAGGACGAAAAATGCGACACTGGAATCTGAAGGCGCATTGCCATGGCCAAGGACGCATTTCAAAAGCCAAAAGTCTGGAGAGAGAGAAATATTTCGTTGAAAACAAAGAAAAGCGTACTGGAATATTACGTGATATCAACTTCTTCATCTGTGGGGAGTTTGTCCAGCATTCACTGTCATATAGGGAGACATATATCACATAATAGTTCAGTATTCTTTTCTTGCTACAAAACCAGAATACTAACTTAGGACCAGAGTGATGTTCAAACTCGTCCAAAAATATCAGTGCTATCATCTCAAAACTTTTCTCAGATCAATGATTAAAATGGCAACAAATGAATTAATCCTTTTGGTCTTAAAGAAAACCTCTTTCATCTGATCCAAACAAAGAAACTAGAGAATTCCAAACAAAGAACTTTACCAAATAAGAAAAACAACGAACGAGTAAACGATATAACTAAAAAAAAAAAAATGAACAATATCAAGATATTGACTTTCCACACTACTTTGAACAAAAGGTTTGGAAGGAAACTATCTGTAATACTAAAACGAACGAATCCAAGCTTATCTAAGGTTATTTTCACTATTTTCTTGTTTCCACGTCTTGCTGTATTTTTGTATGGATATTTACCTCGTCTTCCAACTAAGACGTAGATGCGTCACAAGGTCAAGGTTTAATGTGGGGAGTCCAAAAGCGTGCGAAAAATTGCCTGATCCCCGCAACCGTCGGTCGCGGTGGCCTTGGTGGCGACCACCGATCTACCCACTTTGGTGTAATTGGGTGGTATAGCCACGGGACACTGTTCCCCGGGACCTGGTACATTTCAGTAAAATTTTTTTCTCAGATGCATGTCTGTCCTTGGACAGTGATACAACGGAGCCGCAGAAAAGTATTTTTGTGTGTACAAATGTTCTTCTTCTTTGTGCACCGTGTTCCTGCAGGCCGTAAGCGATCATTACCCTCCACATCTTCCCATATTCCTATCCCTTGTAGCTAAATTTTCTTTTTGTTATTTATCCAAAACCCTGTTTCACTATCCATTTACTCAAGCTCATTAAGAATCTGACGCGCTGTTGCCCTTTCTCCCTCTTTCAGTCAATCTGTCCTGTGAGTATCAGATTTTCCAGGCCCTCTTTCCTCTTTATATACCCTAAAAATTTCAACTACCTCTTCCTGGTGCTAAGTATAAGCTTTTTTTCGTTTCTATTTTCTTTAAAACCTAGTTTGTTTTTTTTCTCGAGTGTTCGGTCCATGGTATCCTCAGCATCTTTCTGTAGCACCACATCGCTATTGCTTGAAGTCTCTTCTTCATTTTTAAGATTGTCCAGCATTCACTGCCACATAGGGATCAAGTATACCATAACCGTTCGGTATTCTTTTCTTTGTTTTTCACAATTTTTCCTTCTCAAATTCTTTTCTCGCGCTTTTCACTTGTGAAACTCTCTTCCGGCTCTATTCTTTACAGCTTCTTCCTGATTACTTTTCAGTTGTTCTAGTTCTTTTTTTTTTATTCTTTCCTACTCAATAATGTCTATTGAACTCAGATACCTCTTCTTTCTCTAAAGTTTCCCTTCCTCTCTTAAGACTGTTGCGTGCTAGAATCTCTGAAAATATAGATAAGACCCTTTCTCTACACTCGTCTGCAAATATCTTTGTGTTCGGTGCCCCCTATAGCGGTTGCTATGTTTTTCTTGCTCACATTCGTTCCATGTCAATTACTCATCTGCGATTGGGTAATAAATCACTACTGTTCTTGTATAGAACAATTTAGCAATCGCAGTCGCCTTTAATCTTTCGGCTCTAAAGCAGCTCTTTCATATGTGTGTGGTGATTGGTTAAAAATTAACCAATAACACACACACACACACACACACACATACATATATATATATATATATATATATATATAAACTCAGTTTTTCCAGCGCTTGTTGTTTGATCTACTCTCTTTCCTCATAAACGGTGAATTTCAGCAAGCTAGTTGGTGGACTGGCTAAAGGACTACACGTAAGTCTTTCTACTCAAATCTTACTTAACGCACACACAGACACAGAACTTTGTCTTCTGTTTGAACATTTTCACCAAGAACTTTTGAACTCTTGACCAATTGTATTCTTAATGTTATTTATTCTTACATGAAAATCTTTCTAACGATTATAACAAACCTTTTCAGCGCAAGAAAAAACATTCTTCGTTAAATTGATTTTGGTCAACAAACAGTTAAAGGGGGAAAACTTTTTCCTCCCACTATGTACACTACTGTTACATGTTTTGATTGTTTATTGAATATATTTTAATTTATTGGTTACAAACTGGAGTTGTTGTTTTTATTTTTCTTGAATCGTATGTTGGACGAGTCATAAAGGACCTAAAAATCCTCTACCTCCCCCACGTCACGTGGCTTACTCACTCTAATGTCACTGACCTCGCTGATATCCAGACTTTCAATTTCTCTATCAGGCAATCTCTTACACAAATAGTAGGCTTGAAAAAATTAAATGCAACGGTTCTGTCTTCTTGAAATCTGTTCCTTTTACTTTGCCTTGTCCTCAATTCGCTCCATTTTCAATCATCTTTATTCATTTCCTATAACCCCTGCGTTCTAGTGTCAATATCACCTTGCTTCGGGTTATTAAATATTTTCAAATGAACCACAACATTCAGTGGAAACAGATTGCTTGTATAAAGAGAACGAATTAAATGTGTACAGTCAGTCAGTTAAGTGCCATAGTCGAGAGACTGGGCAGAAGATTATCCCGCAATAGGTTGCCATTGCTTTCTGCGGTAGACTGGTTGCCGACCAAGGCTATAGAACCCAATCTGTCCTGTCCTGTTATTTGACTCATAGCTAGAAAGGGAAGATATGTATTATATTATTCTATAGTAATAAGTGGGGGATCGGTTTATTACTTCATAACAATATAAAAATGATCCCCCACTTTATGCCCAGTAGAGGCCTTAATCATATGTTCAACTATTATATTCAGTCAGTCAGTTAAGTGCCACACGCTTCCAATTTCAGTCGAGCACACTGCACTCACTTGCGCACTAGTACCCTTGGGAAAGGTATTAATCCGTTCGTTCCCTCCAGTTATGGGTTAAATAACGGGGTAGGACTTGGGACCCTGCCCTTAAACAAATCCCAATGAGACTTGCTCCGTCAGGGAGGAAGCCCGCTCAACCCGACTAGGGTGAATGCGGCATACATACATACATACATACATACACACGCTTGGACGATCATGTCTTGAAAGAGACATGACTGACTGGGCAGAAGATTATCCCGCAGTAGGTTGCCATTGCTTTCTGCGGTAGACTGGTTGCCGACCAAGGCTATAGAACCCAATCTAATCTGTTGTTTAACCCATAACTGGAAGGAAGAGACGGTTTAATACCTTTCTCAAGGGTATTTGTGCGTAAGTGAATGCAATGAATTTAACTGGAATCCGATTTCTCGTTCCGAGCCGATATCAACTGCACCACAAATGTGTACACCAAGATGGAAAAAGGAATAAAACAAACGTTTTCTTGCCATTTTTATTTAGCCTGTATAGCAAAACGATTCTAAAAATACCCGAAAATGTACCAGGATGTATTATTGGCGAACGTGTAGAACTTTCAGTGAATCAATGACCAACTAACTAGAGTTGATGTCTCAATAAAAACACAACAGAGAAGGCAACGAGGAAACAACTACTACATATCCGAACAACCCTGGCAACAGACAATGCAAGTATTGTAGATAACGGCGTAAAAGAGGTTAAATCCACCGGTGATAACTCCTCGATTGAGGAGGGAATACATGTACAACAGGTATCCCTAGACCGCCGTCCAGCGACTTTTAGCAATAATAAAAAATAACAATCAGGACATGGAATGTAAATAGAAAATTTCAAGATAGCCAGTTTGCAGGCATAAACCAGAGAACAATAGAACATATATCAACCTTCTACGTTTGTGCAAAACTATTTGGGAAAACGATAAGGACATCATAAGCAATTTACACAGAATGATACGTGCAGATGAGGAGGAAAACGAAAGAGGTGTACGGTTAATATCAGATAATGACGTGAAGAAATATATTCTAGGATATTGCTAAATCAGACAGAATCCTGTTAAAATAAAAGAACGCCTTTTAACATTGCAATTAACAGTGTATAGGCGCCGATGGTGCAAAACACGAAGGAGAAAATCTGACATTTAAAACTCTTTCGGCAACACCAAGGCCCTCTGTTAAAAAAAAAAAAAAAAAACGAGGAAACGACAGCATCAAACAAAGTAAACACAACACCTGCTTCCAGGAGGGAAAGCCAAGGAGAGGACACAAAGAATCAGATTATCAACAGAAACGCAGTCCTAATCTGCAAAACATACCCAAGTGCCGACTGCTGAAGCGAACATCTTCAAGTAGTGTACTACATCGTGAATCTACAGAATGTAAAGAATATCAAATCAACACCTAAAATGTAATATGAAAAACTCTTGAGAGATCAAAGTCGCAAAGAGACATATAAAAACAGAGAAACAAATATAACCTGAACGAGAATACAAAATCAAAGTGGAACATGTCAAGAGAAACACTAGTGACTTTGGTGAATGAGATCATCCAAAAGAAAATTAGACAAGAAAGAAATGAATGGATAACAGAAGAGATGCTGAAAAAGTAATGGCAAACAATGCCAAAGAATGAAAAAGAATACCAAAAACTAAACACAAATGTAGACAATTTGAAGAGGAATAGATCAATGGAAAGTGCACAGAACTAGAAAATGAGTGACACAAACATATCAAGTATGCAGAACAATAAAAGATTTAACAGGGCGAGAGGTGAGCCAACCAATAGGCTCTATAAAATCTAAGGAAGAATAATTGATATTAGGAAAAAGAAAACGCTCCAAAGGTTGAGCAAATATGCACAAAAACTTTTTTTCGTTATACAACAAAGAAATCTGTTGGGAAAATATGGAAGAGCCAGAAATACTAAAAATACAAGCTGAATGAAAATCAAAGTGGAACATGTCAAGAGAAACACTAGTGAGATCATCCAAAAGAAAACTATACAAGAAAGAAATGAATGGATAACACAAGAAATTGTAGAGATGATGAAAAAAAGCAACGGCAAACAATGCCAAGGAATGGAAAAGAATACCAAACACTAAACAATCTGAAAAGAGATCAATGGAAAATGCAAAGAAATATAGAAAAGGAGCAATAAAAAGACAGTAAGTATACACAACCGAATAAAAGAATTCTTCTATGTGCCCTGTCCCTTCAGGACCTAGGCGATCATGGTTCTCCACGTCTCCCTATCCCTTGTGGCTCTTAGTATGTTTGCTCCTGTTGCTCCTGACAACCCCGTTCCGTCATCCACCTGATCAGGCCCTGCAACTATGTTATCCGCTGCCTTCCTCTGTCTCTTTTTCCTTCTATTTGGCCTGTCAGTATCAGGTTCCCCAAGCTCTCCTCCCTTATTGCATGTCCCAGGAACTTCAGTTGTCTCTTTCTGGTGCTCACTATTAATTTCCTTTTCGTTGTCATTCTTTCCAACACCACATCGTTGCTTGCATGCTCAGTCCACGATATCCGCAGCATCCTTCTGTAGAACCACATTTCCGCTGCTTCCATTTTCGATGATATTGTCCAGCATTCACTGCCGTATTGAAGAACTGACATCACATAGCAATCCAGCACTCTTTTCTTTGTTTCTAGTGAAATTTTCCTGTGTGTTAGTATTTTGCTCAGTTCTGGAACGCGTCCTTCAGCGTGCCAATTCGCCTTCGAACCTCAGTGTCGCACTTTCCGTCTCCTGTTAGAACACTTCCTAGCTATTTAAATTTTTGTACCTGCTTGATTCTGGTATCCCTCACAGGTTCTATAAAATCAACGGAAGGGTCACAGATAATGGAACAAAAGAAGAATACACTAAAGGTCGGGCAAATACATCAAAAAACTCTTTTCACGATGCGAGAGGATAACCTCTGTTAGAAAATACAGAAAAAAAATGAAGTATAATCAGCACTGGAGAAGGTGAACAGGAACAAAGCAGCAGAGCCTGATGGGATTGTAATAGCAATGATCGCCGCCTTAGACGACTTTCGTATCGACAAGATCACAGCAGTGAGACACATAACCGAACTAATGATGCGAATTTTGAAGAATAGCACACAAAGCAGAATTAGACCGAAGAGAAACGGGAACAAGATATGCGATATTCATGGTCAAAGTGTCAGAGAAAACAATACAGGTGTCGAGGGATGCACACATATGTTTTAAAGATTACGCAAAAGCCAAGTAGAGTATTAAGAGACAGGAAAATTTCGTTGGAGTTAAAGAAAATAATACTGAACTATTACGTGATATTTGTCCTTCTGTATATCAGTGAATGCTTGACAATCTCATCAAAGATGAAGTCGAGACTCGAAGCAACCAAAGCGTGGTTCTACAGAAGGATGTTGAGGATAACCTGGACAGTACATGTAAACAAAAATGAGGTTATGGAGAGAAAGAAAACTAAAAGAATACTTGTACTTAACACCAAGAAGACACGGCTGAAGTTACTGGGACCCGTAATAAGGACAGCGGTCTTAGAGAATCTGATACTCATAGGGCGGGTAGAAAGAAAGACGGGAAAAACGAATATATATTATTAAATATAAGAGACAATGTCTATTATGTTTAATCATGAGCCGTTCTAAACGTCGTATTTTGGCTTTAATTTTAGTTGAAATTAAAGACAAAAATTCTCCAACATTTGGATAATCTTTTATTAATTTGGTTCTAAGCTTTTGGCTCACATGAGCCATCTTCAGAGAGGATATTAAGACGGTAATACAACCCACACTTAATAAAATCACCTTTAAATCCGGTCATAACACGTTACATTGCATTTGAATACATGGTTCTGTTGTCATTTCGCGCTATCACGCGGTGTGACGTCATAGAACCGCATTGCAAATTTGCGAACTGCGTTTGTTAATTTTGGTAACTATTGCCATTGCCTAGCGGAGTTTTATGTCAACACAAAATAAAATCGTCGGTGATGGTGGATGTTACTGTATTACCGTCTTAATAACCTCTCTGAAGATGGCTCATGTGAGCCGAAAACTTAGAACCAAATTAATAAAAGATTATCCAAATGTTGGAGAAATTTTGTCTTTTTTTTTCTTTTCTTTTTTTTTTTTTTTTCAACTGAAATTAAAGCCAAAATACGACGTTTAGAACGGCTCATAATTAAACATAATTAACATTCATTGTCTCTTATATTTCATAGTATATGTTTAGAAAATTATTTACTGCCTCGATACACTGAATATATACACCAGGCTCTTGAGAAGGACGGCAAGGTTCGAGCTGTTGCTCTTGATATCTCGAAAACATTTGACAACGTTTGACATGCTGGCCTTCTGTGCAAGCTCCAAAGCTACGGTATTTCTGGACGATTGTTTGATTTAATCCAATCGTTCTTATCCAATTGTGAAATGAAGGTTGTTTTGAACGGGGAAGCTTCTAGATCCTTTCATATGAACGTAGACGTCTCTCAAGGCTCTATCCTAGGTCCAACCCTTTTTCTGATCTTCATCAATGATCTTCCTGATGTAATCAGTTCACAAGTTGGCATCTCTGCAGATTACGCCACCATTTACTCCCGTCTCAATGAGAAATTGCCAAGGTTAAAAAACCTGACTGCTGCCCTTTAAACGAACCATAGAATCTGTGATTGAGTGGGATAAGAAATAGCTCATAAATTTTGAGGCCTTCAAAACAAAACTGCTCTCCTTTAACCACCATAAGGAAACTTTCTTGCCTAGAATCGATGACGTTAGTCTCCTAGAGAACATACTTTACCACCTTGACCTCACTCTCTGAAATAACCTAAATTGGAATGACTACATTGAATCCATAGCTGCAGCTATTGCTAGGAAGGTTGGGTCACTATAACGGGTCAGGATATTTGTTTTTCTTATCAGAATCCATTTTGCACATTTTTAAATCTACCATTCGTCCGTCTATTGAATACTGTTGCCATATCTGGTCGGGTGCTCCTGCTATTCATCTTGAGGTTCTCGACAAAATCCAAAGAATCACCTGCAATATAACCGATCCTGACTTGGCAGCCCGGCTTCCATCACTTTCTCACTGATGTCATGTGGCTTCCGTCTGTCTTTTCTACAAGACCTTTCATGGCAACTCCTCTGAGAAGCTTGTTCCTCGGTCCCCCGAGCCACATGCATGTACGCATGCTACTAGATTGGCATCAAGGTCCCACCTTTTTACCGTCGAAATGGTTAAATGTGACCTCCTCTTCTACTCTGTTTCTTTTCTCGCACTCCTCGTCCATGGAACTCCCTTCCGTTTGCTTGCTTGCTTCCCTGATAATTCAGTCAGTCAGTTAAGTACCATACATGGTACACGCTTTGGACGATCATGTCTCGAAAGAGACATGACTGACTAGGCAAAAGATTATCCCGGAGTAGGTTGCTATTGCTTTCTGCGGTAAACTGGTTGCCGACTAAGGCTATAGAACATAATCTGTCCTATTATTTAACCCATAACTGGCGGGAAGAGACGAATTGATACCTTTCACAAGGGTATTTGTGCGTAAGTGAATGCAAGGAATTCAACTGGAATTCGAACTCGGCTCCCTGATTTGTCGTTCCGAGTCGATATCCACTGCACCACAACACACATGACAATCTCTAAAAGTTTAAATGCAACGTCAATTGTCATCTTTCTACTTGGTTTACCATTCTTCTCTTATCCTTCTTCGACATCCCCTGTACCTTTTTTTTTCTTATTTTAATTTCCTGTGCAACAGTTGTAATTCTGCCTTGCTTGGAGTGAAATGATTATACAAAATACTAGCGACTCCTCGGAGAATCTAAGTTCCTTTTTTATAAAAGAATGAGGCACCGCATTGCCTCTAACAACTTTGGCTCTTGTGATTACTGGCGGTTCTATAATAGGTTCTTAAGTAAGTGTAGGGTCTCTATTCCTTCTCTCTTCAAACAATTTCAGGTGTTATCATCCTCTGCTGATAAAGTTGAATTCTTGGCCTGTAAATTCTCTTCAAATTTTACTCTTGACTCATCTGGTGTATCCCTGTATGACTTCCTACTTAGAACTGAGTCTCTGTTTGGTGATATGCATATAACATGTGACATGGATTCAGCTCTCATCTATAAACTACACAACACAGTCTTGAGGTTATTTTTGTTACCATAATTAAAACATTTGAAGATGATCTTGGAAGGAGATTGAAAGTATTTGGATACACTGAGAAGTGAATGATAATATGTCAACGTTACAGCTCATTTCTGACATCTTTCAATTATAATACGCGAAAGATAATCCGTGAGTATGAACGGATTTTATTAAAAATAAGACGATGTATAGTAACGAAAGAAAAAAAGTTTGTCAGCTGATTGATGTCAATTTCAGGATCTCAACCCCAGATTTACGTAGACGGACCTTTCAAGAATCACTCTGTCCACTTATCAGGGGGATATCAGAATTGATTGTTTCTATTTTTATTTTATGTTTGAACTTTTCATTGGTGCAAGGTTGATTTGATTTTTTTTTTTTTTTTTTTTTTTTTTTTTCATGGTGCATGTGTACATGTACGTACAGAATACCGTGGTGTTATGTCCTTTTCGTAGTTTTCTTTTCCACTTTACACTCCTTATCTAATTTTTTACTTTTTCTCTATCCTCTTTCCGTTGTAGCGATGTTGACTTCTGATTTTCCATATAGATATATATATATATATCAGCATGATGTAATGGTTATCCAGCTTGTATCTTGTAGCCTTGTGCCACATCTAAGCTATACATCATAATATGTTGTGGCGACAGTCTGCTTCATGCATAAACTCAATTTTGGGCCATGTATGTTGTGTTTTGATTCGGCTGTTTAAATATGATGATTCATTATTGTAGAATGTCTATTGTATTATTTTAACGTCTGAGTGATCGGTAACGGTTTATATATTTACATACGTTCTATCCTTAATATTGAGAACTTTATCCTGTAATGGAGGCGCTAGTGAAGAATGGTTTATTCTCCCATTAACGTTTCTGCCATTACGGGCATCATTACATCCATAATATAATAACACCGTATTTCACGGACGGAATGAATGAAAGGAAAAAAATTTAGAAAGAGGCTTTTTTTTTCTCAGAGACTTATATACCACTAAGATAGACACAAAATTATATATACATACTTACATGTGTTTCACACCGAAAATAACATATCATATATCTACACAGCAAGCAGAGTAAAAGGAGCTCGAAAAAGATAGGGTCTTACATACAATATGGAGATTCGTCTGTGTTTCTTGAGAAGCTTTGTTTGGGACTTCAGATTCAAATGAGTCGGATTCATCCTAAGCGAAGACTTATCCCGGGAACAGGAAACGGCGAGTCTTGGGTTTTCCAAATTGAGGACTGCGAGCCGGAGTTTGTTTATATATCTAAAGAATATATATAACCTATGGGAAATGGCACCAAGGAATTGTAAGCTACTGGGGAGTAAGATCTAGGGTCTCGTGGTTAAGAAGAAAAGCAACACTCGGCTTGTCGCCTACAAACCGACTGAAATTGACTGATCACTTTTCTCACTGTATGGAGTGACGTCATTAAGTGACTGTCACGTGACCCATGTGACTTATTTCGATCAAAAAGAGATCACTTTTTGTATCCTTACAGACCCATAAATATATCGTACCCCAAATCTATATTTTTATCATAACTATATATATATATTTTATATATATATATATATATATATATATATATATATATATATATATATATATATATATATATATATATATATATATATATATATATATATATATATATATATATATATATATATATATATATATATATATATATATATATATATATATATATATATATATATATATATATATATATATATATATATATATATATATATATATATATATATATATATATATATATATATATATATATATATATATATATATATATATATATATATATATATATATATATATATATATATATTTTGTATATATATTTTATATATTTTATATGTATATATATTTTATATATTTTATATATGTATATATATTTTATATATTTTATATATGTATATATATTTTATATATGTATATATATTTTATATATTTTATATATGTATATATATATATATTTTATATATATATATTTTATATATATATATTTTATATATATATATTTTATATATATATATTTTATATATTTTATATATATATATATATATTTTATATATATGTATAATATATATCTGATCAACAGTTGTATAATATCGGGGTTCTTGTAGTGCCATGTCGCGCATGGATAGGTGTCCCTGCAAGCGCTTTCGGTGGGCAACCCCGAGGCCACACCTTGTTGCAGCCCTAGCCAGTCTCCCTCCCAGCACAGATCGTGGGTAATGACCGCCTGTATCCTCTACCCTAGGTCCCTTTCTATAAACAAAAA
>JBBBDQ010001935.1:1367500-1412500 GCA_037127315.1 Ascarosepion bandense
TAAACTAACTTAGGTAAGTCCATGAAAACTTACCGTACCCATCAGGAGTAAAATAGGAGAAAATGAGCCATATTGATTGCTGAATATCGGAGGTCTCGATTTCCGATATTTGAGATATCTAAGATCTACTAACGTTTGAGACTAAAAACTGTACCAAGTTAGAGGAGATTCTGCAGTAAGAACCGCGATAAAAGGGCTGAAATCCTGATCTTGATCAGACCAAATCGAATATCGGAGTGGGCGCGGAAAAAATAAGTCGCCCATGACCTGACCGGAAGCTTAAAGAATATTTGTGTGACGTTTAGTGAGAATCGGATAAAAATTGTGGATTTGTGTAAAGGACATACAGACAGACATACACAAGCATCTTGCCTTTTATATATATATAAATTTATCCGGTGTAGCTACGAAGTTTTTGTAAATAAGGGCCCACAATGTAAGGGAGCCTAGGCAGTGACTTACTTCGGCAACCCAAATGTTTTTTGCAAGGGAGACGACGAATGGCAACCGTTGGTCGGGTGGAGAATCTGACAGCTCTTCGTGGATCTAGAATTGGTGTCGCTTATGAGCAATTTGTGGCGGGTCACCTTAGACCGAATGAACTTGTCGATAATAGCTCTCATAATGAGCGGCGCCACATTTAATCCAAAACCTAATCGTGTCAGGCAAGATCGCTGACCCCTAAAAACCACCGTCTGAAATAGCCATAACGCCTGAGTGACATGAATTTGCAAGTAGGCCTTCCTTAAGTCCAAAAGCGATATATTGGCTTCTTGTCGTCGCCATTCTCTGAGCTTCTTCGCGCACACGTCCGCATCTGCAGTAAATACCTCAACAAATTGGTTTAATAAGCGATAGTCCAATTCTAAATCCACAAAGTGCTGTCCGATTCACCATCCGACCAACGCTCACCAATTCGCCGTCTCCACACTCCCTTGCAAAACATACACCCGACTCTGACCCTTTTGTGTTGCCGAGGTAAGTCACTGCTACACTCCCACCTGATCACAGATGCTGCATTCCGGGGCAGGTCTCTTCTGTCGGGTATTTCTTCGAAGAGGAACAACGAAGGTCTCTTTCTCGGACGAACTACGACCTGGTCATCGAGTGCTTTGGCATTGGTCTCTGAACTACTGGTACTAGAGGAATCATCTTTCGATCTATATTTTAAATATATAAATCGTTCACTCTCCCCTGTTTCGCTATCAGGGTCTAGATGGATCTGATCCCAAAAAAGTAATGTCTTTTGGTCGGTACAAGGTCGTTAAAATGTTCATAGTGATAATTTGTTGGAAAGAGTTTATGCGTACGTATGTGTGAGCGTGTGTTTGGTAGGAATGTCTTTTGATGGAGAAGAAGAAGTAGAATGAATCATCACACGAGAAAGAAGGAGAAAGGGGAAGAATGTCCGGGTCACTTGAAGTTTCTCTCATTAGATTTTAGCTTGTCGTCGCTGCTGCTTCCATGTCTGGCTGTCTGGCTGACGCTGACCGAAGTATTTATAGCATTCAGATTTTTTCGCACTGGATCACTAAGTCTTCTCAAATCTTTTAAATCACTTCCATTGGTCAGAAAATTAATTTAACATCTACTCGTGAAATCCGGTTTCGACATTTTATTTAAGCAATAGGTCAATTCGTTTTCTCTTTGGGAAAAAACCAGGATTTCACACGTCATTGTGCATTTTTATAAAAGTGAAGAAGGTTGAGTTTAATACTTAATTTCCTATCCCACACCTGACACGCACATATACAGAGATATGCACTAACGTTAGCGATTAATAAATATACACTTTTTTTAAAATCCTATCACCCCTAGAAGGCGGTAAGGCCACTGGTGTGCAGGGGGTTACGTAAGAGTGAATAGATTGGAAAAGAGAAAGCCGGAAACCACGTCCTAAACAGGGAACAAGGGATGAGCCTCTACACCTGTTCAATAGACGTGGGTGGAGTGTGAAACGGGCGATAGTTCAGTCTATATTTAGACAGATAAGCGTTTATTCCCAAGCACACACATACAATATTACACACTTTACCATCTAAAATATTCCTCACACACATTTAAAATAATTATCTATTGCTTTAATGCACGTGACACGTATCTGTCTAATAACTAACCCTAAATCACAAGTCACATGTATTGTCTCTTTTTTCATTTCTCTCTCTCAGGCGAAGCTTTAATAAAAGTTAAACATGTAAGATTGAGATACGTTTCCTATTTGTTCGTTATCTTATATATATTCAGATACTTTAATCCAAGCGGAAAAAGCAGGAAGGTAAATTCCAAAAACCCGATCCTAATTAATATTAAAATTTTATTTTAATATTAAAAAATGATACAGGAAGAGAGCTCCATGTAATAAAATATTACAGAGCAAATATAAATTAACAAGGATTAATTCAAGGATGTTGAATGACCATTTCGATATGAAATCCCCACAGAGGATAACACATCACCTCCGCAACAAAAAAATCCTTTCAGAAACCCTTTTTTTGTTGCTGAGGTGATGTGTTATCCCCCGTGGGGATTTTCATATCGAAATGGTCATCCAACAACCTTGAATTAATCCTATTTTAATTTATATTTGCTCTGTAATATTTTATTACATGGAGCTCTCTTCCTGTATCATTTTTTAATATTAAAATAAAATTTTTAATATTAATTAGGATCGGGTTTTTGGAATTTACCTTCCTGCTTTTTCCGCTTGGATTAAAGTATCTGAATATATATATATATATATATATATATATATATATATATAAGAGACAATGAATGTCTATTATGTTTAATCATGAGCCGTTCTAAACATCGTATTTGGGCTTTAATTTCAGGTGAAAATAAAGAGAAAAATTTTCCAACATTTGGATATTTTTTTTATTATGTTAGTTCTAAGCTTTCGGCTCATATGAGCCATCTTCAGAGAGCTTACAGGGACGTTAACATAAAAACGTCCACCGTTAAAGATGATTTTATCTCGTGTTGACAAGATTCCTTTGCTAAGCAACGATAACAGTTACCAAATAGCAAAAGCAGTTCGCAAATTTGTAATGCGTTTCTATGACATCACACCGCGTGAGAACTCGAAATGATAACAGAACCATATATTTAAATACAATGTAATGTGTTATGACCAGATTTAAACGTGATTTTCACCTGAAATTAAAGCCAAAATACTTTGTTTAGAACGGCTCATGATTAAACATAGTAGACATTCATTGTCTCTTATATTTAACAGTATATGTTTAGAAAATTATCTGCTGCCTCGATACACTAAATATATATATAATTATATTTTTAATCGTCGTCGGCTTTATCGCGCATCCAAAAAATTTAATTTCCTTTTTGCTGATCGCTTCCTTTCTGATACTTGCGTTGGTGACTACATTTGTCGCCAATGTGTAGGTTCCGTAATAGAAGCTTACAGTTTCACCAAAACTTAGTTCCGCCATCCATTTCCTATTGCCGTTTTGCTTTGCAAGATTTGGTTAGAGTAGAAGAAATTGCTGATGGCATTAATTTGTTCAAGGTGAATCTCAGCTTGCCATAAAATGACCCGCAAACTTAATTTCATGACCTTCCTCTGCGGTACATATGGAATTAGACATACAGAATCCAGTTATGAAACTGCAAAGGACTACCACTGTTATAATTTCAAGTGAGGCATTTTGTAGCATGTCCGTCATGCGTAGCATTATTCATCCGCTGGTTCAAATGATGAGATCTGTTGTAATAGTAACGAGAGTGAGATATGGAGGAAAGATTCATTCTCCCATTTGCATTTCCCCTGTTATGAGCATTATTATATCCATGATATAATAACACCGTGATTCACAGACAGAACAGAATGGCTGAAAGAAAAAAGAATGACAAACATTCTTTGTTTTCAGAGAGACTGTTATACTACTAAACATACACAAAACTATATATACATATATACAAGTGAACCCCACAGAGAAAAATATATCACTTATATCTGCACAGTCTAGCAGAGTATAAGGATAAGCAAAAAGAAATAGTCTTACATACGAAGTGCCTTCAGTAAGTTTCCGGAATGTTTTTGTAGAGGCATTTAAAATTGTTGTAGGCTCTTGAAATTGTATTATGTTATTACTATACATCTTTATCATTTCAGGTTGAAAGGGACAGCTGCAGTACGACTTGGAACACACTCTACTAAACCCTTATCGTCACAGCTGACGTTTTTTGAAAATGCAGTCCGGGCGAGAGGACACTTTGGAAGAACGATATGCAATAAAGTTTTGTGTTAAATTTGGAAAGAACGCCACAGAAACGTATGGAATGCTTCAGACTGCTTACGGACCCTCTTGCGTGGGCCGATCATCGGTTTTTGAGTGGCACAAGAGATTCGAGGAAGGCAGAGAGTCTGTGAGGGACGATGAGGTGCGTGCGAGGAGTAGGAAGTCAAAACACCAGAGTTGGTGGGGCAAATCCGTAATTTTATGAAAGAGGACCATCATGGGTCTATAGAGACAGTAAGTACAAAGTTTCATACCAGTGTGAGAACTGTACACACAATCATTCATGAGCAACTGAAGTTGCGGAAGATTTGCGCGAAGTTTGTCCCAAGGGTGCTCAGTGATAAACAGAAGGAAAGACGTCATAACAACAGCAGGGAGATGGTCGAGCTTATTGATTCAGATTCCGAAGTTCTTGAGGCCCTGGTAACCTGTCATGAAAGAGGGATCTACTGCATTTTCAAAGAACGTCAGCTGTGATGACCAGGGTTTAGTAGGGTGTGTTCCAAGTCCTGCTGCAGATGTTCTTTTAAACCTGAAATGATAAAATAGGTCTGTCATCGCATCGGATGTATAGAAATAACATAATACAATTTCAAATCCCTACAATAATTTTAAATGCCTCTACAAAAAAAAAAAGTCCGGAAACTTATTGAAGGCACCTCGTATAATATGCTTATACTCCTGAGTCTGGAGAAGCCATTTTTAGGACTCCAAATTCATCTATGTCCCAGCCGAGGACATATTCCACGAACGGGAAATAGCGAGTTTCAGTTTTCCCAAATTGAGAACTACGAGCTGGAGTTTGATTCTACATCTGGGAAATATATATTCCCAACAGGAAACAGCGCCATGGACTTGTAAACTGCCGAGGCGGGCAGGGTTAGCCTCTGTCTGGACCATGTGAGAGACGGACTAAAGAAAGCAAACTTTCGGTTTCGCTGTTGTAAAAAAACTGAATTTGGTTACCGCTTTCGTCACTGTATGAAGAGACGTCACTAAGCAGCTGTCATATGACTCACGTCACTTATCTCTACAAAAGGGAGATAAGCGCCTTCTGTATCATTACATAATTATCATCCGTTTGTTCCACCGATGGGGTATTTGGGGTTCGCCACGCTTAGTCTTAGTAATTAGATTTACCCTGCATTTGTTTTATATCCTTTCTGGTAAAACGTAATTTCCGAACGCCTTGCCCTATTATATAGACACAAACCTTACCTGCTTGCCAGGTAAGGTTTCATCATCTCTCTGATGCTTCTCTGTCTTCGGGCAGGGTGCGGCTCTGTTGTGTCTCTGTCCGAGGATAGATATACTTCTGAGAAAAATAAAATGCTGAGGGGTGCCCGGTTACGTGGAACAGGCGCCCGAGGCTGCATCACCCGATTGCACTCGAAGATGGGTCGGTGGTCGCAGCTGAGGCCAGTGCAAAGAACGGTTGCGGGGGCTGAACAATTTGGGACATTGGCCCGAGCGCGTACTCTCGGTTTCCTCACACTAAGCTCAACCATGTGTCACGTCACGTCTCAGTGAAGAGACGAGGTAAATATCTGTATAGGCACAGTTTGGCACAGTTGTTCGGAAGTGGAGAAAACTTTTTGATGCCCGGTCCTAGGGACACCAGCCCTGTGGAAGCGCCTTCCTCATTGCACTAAGGGGGTGTGGGCCGGTGTGATATTGATGACAGCGGTCACGAGGATGGGCTATTTTTGTCTTTGGTCCATATGCATACGTATGTGTATGAACACCTCACGTAAAAATTTGCTTTCTGTCATAGTGGGGAAGCCAGATTAATATAACATTGTTCACAATTAAGTACAGATTTTCAAAACATTTGTTATCCTAAGATTAAGGTAAGGTTGGCAAAGTTTCTGCTGTGGAAAGGGGTTGTATGGTAGAAAACAGTTCATTACCAACAAAGCCACATAAGTGCTTTTGAACTCAAGGCTAAAATATGAAGATTATGCAGCTCCAGTCTAGATGTCAGCAATACTCCATTTTTTTGGTCAGATTCTTGTAAAGATTGAGAATACCAGGAGGAGTTCAGTACTTTCTGAAACTTATCATTTTTTTAGCATCTTTTGTAATGGATCATATATATGAGTTTTGTTTGAGGTTTAGGATCAACATGAGTCCCAAAAGATGTTACAAACCAGGAACCTCGTTAAGGGTACAACAGTTCATCAGGACTGGAGAAAACTCATTGACTTTTTGGTGACAATGAAACATGGGGATCACAGTTTCGATATATGCTCTTTCCCAGAACGAACATCCGATGGGCATATTTTTTTAATCCTATTACTTCATGCAAAGTAGGAAACCATCTAAGACACAAGAGGTTATTGAGTATGAAAGAACAAAGATGAAAGAGAAACATTATTAAAGAGTGGAAATAATAAAAGAGGAATCCAGGAGGAAATAACGATTGATATTGCATTTAAATTTTTGATTATCAAAGTTGGCTGGAAAGCAAGAAGCCAGAAAAGAGTTCAACAAGCAAGAAAAAAATTTGTAGTGGAGTTGTGTTTCCAGAAGGGATCATTGGAGCACTGACGTGCTGAACTGTTCACCATTCTCTTCCATCTGGTACAGTTGTGTGCCAGAACCTGTGTCTCTGCAATTTATTTCTCCATCCGTTCCTCGATATTGTAATTCCACTTTTTCTTTTATTGTCCCCCTCCTCCTACATCACACCATGTTTCCTTGAAAAACTGTTTTTGCAATCCCATCTGATTGTGTTATGTGGCCATATTGTCTCTGTTCATTTATCTTCACCATAGTGAGAAGTTCTTCGTGGACGTTAATATGATGCTGGATTTTACTGGTTGCTGGTTAGATGGTCAATGTAGGAGATGCCCAGGATGGTGCAATAACATCTTTCTTTGTAGCTCAGATGTGAATATCCACATCTTGCATGCTAGTACACACAGGGAAGTTAAAACTCTGCATAAATAATTATAAACCTTCGAACACTCATAAATACAAAAACTTATAAAAAACGAGAAAGAGCAAGAAGACGTGGAAACAACAAAACTAATCATATATATTATCCAGTTGTTATGTAGAGTTGAAAACATGAGAGACAGTAATTTTCTTCTTCTATGTGCCCTGTGCTTTCAGGACGTAGGTGATCATGGCTTTTCATGTATCCCTATCCCTGGTGGCTCTTAGCACGCCTTCTCCTGTTACACCACGTTCCAACATTCACCTAATCAGGCACTTCAAATATGCTATCCTCTGCTTTCTCCTGTCTCTTTTTCCCTCTATCTGGCCTGTCAGTATCAGGTTCTCCAAGTCCTTCTTCCTCATTGCATGTCCTAGGAACTTCAGATGTCTCTTCCAGATGCTCAGTATTAATTTCCTTTTCGTTTCTATCCCTTCCAAAACCTCATCATTGCTCACATGCTCGATCCATGATATTTGCAGCATCCTTCTGTAGAACCACATTTCAGTTGCTTCAAGTTTTTCTTTCATCTTTGATGATATTGTCCAGCATTCACTGCCATATTGAAGAACCGACATCACATAGCAATCACGTACTCTCTTCTTTGTTACTAGCGAAATTGTCCTGTTTCTTAATACTTTATTCAACTTCTGAAATGCTTCCTTCGCCATACCAATTCGCCTTTGGATCTCTGTGTCGCATTTTCCATCTTCTGTTACAGTACTTCCTAGGTATTCAAAGTTTTGTACCTGCTTGATTCCAGTATCCCCCACCTGTATTTGGCATATTGGGCTGCCCTTTTTACTGATAACCATGCATCTGGTTTTCTTGCAGTTTATTTGTCGTCCTTTCTTGTCACTCTCTTAGATCAAACATGGATCTGAATCCGTCAGAATAATAAGATAAAGAATGAGTAAATTGTATACAGGCTTTTGAGTATGTATTGTTTTATACAATGTTTGCAGTGAGTGTCCAGATAATTTAGTTTCAGAAAAAAAAGTGGCTGGAGTTTTCTTAACACACATAAACAAAATTCAAGAGACAATAGTTACGGTTTTGGCCTGAGAAGTAAAGGAAATGAAAATTTTTATTAACCCTTGTTGGAAAAGAAAATGGGTAACCTGGAAGACAGAATGGTGGTGGTGGTGGTGGTGGTGGTGGTGTTACTGCTATGGAGTTTAATTCCTTCTCCGCCTCGGCAAACAGAAATCAAAGTAAGAAAAAACAAAAAAAAAACATGATATAAGTAAATAAATGTATAATTTATTGACATATATGCAAGTAACTTCTATCTGTTGAAAAGGCAACAGAGAGAAATGAAATAAATATTGGTGATAGTTGTCGTTGGTGACATTTCTCTTCCTGCTCATTGATGTTGGCATTAAACACTTGTTCTTATTGCGTCTGTCTCTCTCCGCATGCCGGTGTTGAAAGCAAACACTGGTCTGTGTTAGGTCTGTTGAATTTGAGAATATATATCCATCAATCGGCTCCAAATCAAGGATTTTTTCTGCGTTTTTAAGTGAGAGTGGCACTGACTGGTCATAATATATTGTTCATTTTATCTTGATTGCAGAGATTCGAAGGTGAATTGGTATGGCAAAGGAAACATTCCAAAAGTTGAGTAAAGTATTAAGAAACAGGACAATTTCGCTAGAAATGTGATGTCGGTTCTTCAAAATGGCAGTGAATGCTGAAGATGAAGGAAAAACATGAAGCAACTGAAATGTGGTTCTACAGAAGGATGCTGCGAATATCATGGATCGAGCATGTGTGCAATGATAAGGTTTTGGAAAGGATGGATACGAAAAGCAAATTAATACTGAGCATCAGGAAGAGACAGCTAAAGTTCCTAGGACATGCAAGGAAAGAGGGCTTGGAGAACCTGTTACTAACAGGCCAGATAGAGGGAAAAAGAGACAGGGGAAAGAAGCGGATAACATATTTGAGGGCCCTCATCAGGTGGATGACGGAAGGAGGGTTGCATGGTGTAACAGGAGAAGGCGTGCTAAGAGCCACCAGGGATAGGGAGACGTGGAAAGCTATAATCGCCTACGTCCTGAAGGGACAGGGCACATAGAAGAAGAAGAAGAAGAAGAAGAAAAAAGTGGATGTATGCAGGGGGCTGATATACAGAAAATGTATTTACGCAGTCTGCTTTGGTCAACACCTGGTTTGTGTAGAAAATGTACATGGCATGACCCCCTAATATTTACTGCCTGTCAGATTGTGAGGGTGTCATCTGTGTGTGTGTGTGTGTGTGTGTGTGTGTGTGTGTGTGTGTGTGTAGAGGAGAAAAGTGGGGTTGATTCACATTGGTTTAAAAAGAGTGAATTAATTATAATTATAAACAATATAATTATTTGTGACAGTATAATTAATTATTATTTATTTTTAATGGACAAAACAAATTGCCATATGGACCACATGTGGATCTGTGGGTGTTAAGCACAAATATCCCTGGACAAGTATCTGAAAAAGAATTAACTATCCATTATAACAGACATGAGAAGAGTTGCAAGTCAACACTTTTTTTAATCATATCACTCCGAGCAAGGCGGTAACGTCACTGATGCGCAGGGAGCTACGTAAGAGTGAAAAGATTGGAAAAGAGAAAGCCGGAAACCACATCGTAAACAGGGAACAAGGGAGAAGCCTCTTAATCTGTTCAATAGACGTGGGTGGAGTGTGAACCGGGCGACAGTTTAGTCTATCTACTCCAATTGAAAAAGAAAAGAGTGAAAAGATTGGAAAAGAGAAAGCCGGAAACTACATCCTAAACAACGAACAAAGGATGAGCCTCTTCATCTATTCAATAGACGTGGGTGGAGTGTGAACCGGGCAATAGTTTAGTCTATCTACTCCAATTGAAAAAAGAAAAGAAAAGAGTGAAAAGATTGGAAAAGAGAAAGCCGGAAACCACATCCTGAACAGGGAACAAGGGATGAGCCTCTTCACCTGTTCAGTAGACGTGGGTGGAGTGTGAACCGGGTGATAGTTTAGTCTATCTACTTGGAACTAAAAGGAAGTTGTTTAATGAATATGTTTTTTTCTGGTGATGACTTATGGAAGGGAGACACATACTCTCAAGTACCACCATTTGAAGAGACTCTTGTAGTGGCCCAACATAAAAATAAAAATAAAGCAAATGATGCTCGGCATCACTTTACATGACAAGAAGAGAAACACCCAGATGTTGACAGCAAACTGGAGTGAAGGACTTAACTGAGACTGTCAGTAGATGCGATCGACCATGTCTTTTGTCTCAGAGACAAAAAAGGTTGACTATTAACGTAACAGCATTGACACCAAGACAGTGGAAAAGAACCAAAGAGTAGCCAAAGGCAAGATCATGTCATTAGTGTGAGGGTAAATAATTTAAATAATGATAATTCCTCATCATAGAAACGCAGACAGAATTATTGAAGTTGTTATCGATTTGTACAAAATGGATTCTGACAGAAGGAAAAAGAAACTGAAACAACAAACACGAAGCATCAGATTTTCTTCTGTGCAACTTTTGGTAAAATAGAAATACGAATATAAATATGAATCCAGTTTGATTGACAATTAAATAAAGTTTACACAGCAACAATAAGAACGATATTGAAGACAAATGCAAGAATCAAAAAATGAATAAAATGTAGGTTTATTTGCAAATATCTTTAACACTGACGATCATTCTTTAAGAGAGTTTTTACTTTTACAGAGGACAAGGCCACACTGACCAAACCTGGTTCCTCATTTTTGTCTTAACATCAAGTTGAAGAATTTAAAGAAAGAAAGGTTTCGGTTTATGTTCTGTTATTAAATTTAACATCATGTACTCTCAGCAAAGCCGTAAGCAAAATAATTTCTTTATAATGTTGACAGTTTCAAGATTTTATTAAACGAGAAAAGTTTGACTTGGATTAGGGACCATTCTACGAAAAGAGAAAAATAATTAACAAAAAAAAAAAGTGTTTCTACAGAAACAAACTTCTTCAGAAAATAATATTTTTGAATTTTTTTTTCGTATTAGTATTAAATAAGCGCTCCAGATCAAGAATATTATTTTTATTTCTTTTTAAATTTCTAAATTTTACGAAGAAGGTCATCAGTTTGCCAGTTATGTGCATTGTTGAGCACTGGATATCAACTCAGAACGACAAATCGGGGTGCCAAGTTCGAATTCCAGTTGAATTCCTTGCATTCACTTATGCACAAATACCCTTGGAAAAGGTATTAATCTGTCGCTTCCCTCCAGTTATGGTTTAAATAATAGGACAGATTGGGTTCTATAGCCTTGGCTGGCAACCAATCTACTGCAGAAAGCAATGGCAACTTACTGCGAGATAATCTTCTGCCCAGTCAGTCATGTCTCTTTCGAGACATGATCACCCAAAGCATGTATCACGTATCGCACTTAACTGACTGACTGAATATATTAATTGAAAACATAATTAAGGTTTCTTCTGGGCATAAAGTGGGGGATCAATTATATATCGTTATGAAGTAATAATCTGATCTCCTACTAATTACTACTTACTAATATAATACATCTCTTCCCCTCTAGCTATGAGTCAAATAACAGAACAGATTGGGTTCTATAGCCTTGGCTAGCAACCAGTCTACTGCAGAAAGCAATGGCATTCTACTGCGAGATAATCTTCTGCCCAGTCAGTCATGTCTCTTTCGAGATATGATCACCGAAAGCGTGTATTTCGTATGGCACTTAATTGACTGACCCCCTTAGTAAAACTGATATTAAATGATAAATTATATTCATACTAATCTTACTCAGTTTTAAATAATTTGAAATTATAGTAAAATCAAAGTTAATATTTATTTTTATTAGAAGCAGAGTCTTAAAATAACATTGGCATAACATTTCAAAACCGTCAATAAATATGATTTTAAGTTACAATTATTTACTTTTTCCGTTTGTTATTTTTCTTGATTTTTATCTAATTTTAATGCTTGCATAGAAGGATCAATTTACAATATATTTTCATTGCAAACTGAACCCCCTTTTTAAAACTTAGGAATTTAAAAAAATATTTTTTTTTATCTTTGAAATATAGAACGTGTAGTCAATAATAAAAAAAAAATCAGATATTTCTTAGAGAGGTACATTTCTGTAGAAATGCAAAATAAAAAACACCACCTCAGTCTCATAATAATTGTTATAGTTGCATACATGCTTTACACACTCGCAGTAAGAACCTCCCCAGGACAGAGACAATAATATTGATGCTGAGATGCCTACCTTTCTTTCGTTCTGAGGAACCAATCCAAAAATAAAAGACAATAAGAAGAAACATTATGACAAAATGTTGACATTAAAAAGAAATTTTGTCAGCTGCGTAACAGATTTATGAATTGTCCTTTGCCTGCCTGCAAGCAAAAAGGAAGTCACAATTTCATAAAACTTTTATTATCATGTTTCACATCCATGGTGAGTTTTTCCACCTCGGCATTATGTGTAAAACCCAAACCATATCACAAGAGCCAAATAAAAATGGTCATACTCAAAAAAAAAAAAATTGTTTGGACATTAGTCAATTGGTTTAATAGAAAATTTTTTTTTTCTTTATTAACTTTTTGATTTCTGATTTGTTTTATAGATTTAAAATTAACCTTATCAGACATTGTTTCAATTATTTGTCCATAAATAAATGGATTTAATAAATGAATGTAAATCAAATTAGCAACAGTCAGATAAAAACTCAGTCATCTGATTTTGACACTAAAAAAGCTTATTTACATGATTTGTATTGGCCACACTTAACAATGGATATCATTCCATCACATCTACCTTGTTGCTGTGGGTTTGAAAGTCATTGTAGCTTAAATACAGTTTCATAATTATTTTATTAAGATATTTCTTTGATCAGTTAAAAGAAAAAGAAAACTCAAATAAAATTTTCTAAAATAAATACCAGTAATTTAAGACTAAGTAATGGAAAGAAAAAGTAAATAAAATTCATTTGATGTTTAATTTGACAGTTCTAATGTTTCTGTAACTATCCAGAAACATTAAATATATATGAAGATTCTTTTTTGTTTTTTATGTCAATTTTGCTTCTTGAAATTTTGTAATTAAAATTAGGAAATTTAAATTTTTTATGAATTCCTTTTTTGCTTGTGGGTGTTTTCTCTTCCCCGACCCAGACACCATTTCTTTTTAATTTTCACAAATTTCAACTGATGAACATCTGGTTTTCATTAGAGATTCATAGAGTAATAGAATTCATAAGCCTATATTTTCGTTAGCAAATTTCCAACTTTCAATGGTTAATGGGATTGAGTGAATGGAGACAAACGCACACCAATTTTTATGATTATTGTTCTTAGTGACAGTAAAAACTCACCCACAACACCACTTAAGGAAATGTGTTTGTTTTTTGTTTTTTGTGGGTGAGCTTTCAATACTGGCGGGGTGAGGGGGTGGCTCAGTTAAGCAAATTCAAATTAGCAATAGATTCAATTTGGAATTGTTTATGAAAAGTTTCACAAATCAATAAAGACACTGCAAAGAGCGAATAAAGAGTAAAAAAAGGAGGATTTTCTTATAACAGAAAAGTTGGATTCGTAAGAATTAAATGCAGCAATTAAAATTCATGGGTGAAAAAATAAAATCTGTTTGTTACTTTCTTTGTAAGATTTTTAATCAAATGTTAAAAAAATAAAACTAAATTTGGTTCAATTAGAATAATAAAAAAAAAAACAAGTTTAAAATACAGAAAACCAAAATGATTCCTCTTTGATTCCGAGTGATTGTTTGTCTTTGAGAGCAGAATAAAACAAAAAACAATGTCAACTTATATTGCTCTTTTTTTTTGTTGTTACTAATAGAAATATTTCAATTCCAAACAAGAAAAAAAAGAAAGAAAATATTGTTCAAAAAAGAAAAAATATAATAAAATTGAATGAAGAAGGCATTTAAAATTTTCAATTGTTTTTTTTTATTGTTTTTCATTGAAAAAATTAATTCCCTTAATTTTGTTCTCTTCTTTGACTGTGAAAAAATTTTTAAAAATATGTCACACAATTTCATCAGAATTCTCATGATTTTAGGAATGCAGTTTGATGAAAATCAAATATTTACATACATACATACATACATATAGAATAAGTAAATAGCAGGTAGGAAGAAATGTCTTTAATTTAACGTTTCACTTTAACAAGCTTCTTCAAAGACTTTTTAAAGCAAATGGTTTAAAAATTTTAGAAAATTATTTTTTAATTTTTAAATCATCTTTAAAAAATCTCTGAAGAAGCTTGGCTTGTTAAAGTGAAATCTGTTAGATTAAAGACATTTTTCCTACCTGTTATTTACTTTTCTATTCATTATATAAAGCAATCAGAGTCTAACCATACTGATGAGCTGTGATACAGCGAAATAGATCTGTCTGTGGATGACTACATATATATATATACACACACACACACACAAGATATAAAAAAATTCAAAACACTATGCAACCATGAGTTGTATCATCAGACAGTAAATCTAGGTGTTTCATTTCAAAACATCACTTATATCTGTACTAACAAAGGGTGTGGGAAAGTAAAAAAGCAAAGTGAGAAGAAAGAAAAAAGGTAGAGAGAGAAAGAGATAAAAAATTCTCGGACCTGATTGTTTTCAAGCATGACGCAGACTGTTGCCATTGGGTGTGGACTACAATGTCCACTTTTATTTTTACATACACTCTATCCCTGATATCAATCAGCACATTAACCCATAAACATAGCATACCATAAAACTTTATTTTTAGCATTAACAAGATTCAAGAAGAAAGAAGATTGTGATTGATATTACATTTAAGTTTTTGAAAATTGTATTTATCAGAGAAGGAAGTAAATGGAAGGGAGTTCCACAGGTGGGAAGTGTGACAAAAGAAACTGCTAGAGTAGAAGTAGCAGTTAGATTTATATATTTCAACAGTAAAATGGTGGGACCTAGTTGCCAATCTAGTACCATTCATGTAGTCAGGGCATCAGAAGAAAAAAAAGCATGCAGAGCAGTTGCCATGAAAGTATTTGTGGAAAAGACAGAGGAAAGCCACACCATGTTAGTGAGAAAGTGACTGAGGTCGAGATGCCAGGTCAGGATCAACTACATTGCAGACCCTTTTTTGAATTTTAATCAAGAACCTCAAGAAGAACCTCAAGATGGTATCCCAGACCAGTTATAACAACAGTATTCGATTCACAGACAAATGGTAGATTTACAGTTTTCTAGCACAACAGAAAGATCCAACTTTCCTTGCAATAGACGAAAGAATTAGTCACTCCACTTCACGTTAGTGGAAAACATGAGACCAAGGCAGCATCGGGTACTGCTCTTCGAGAGACTAGCATCAACCATGCTGATGGCAGGCAGAAAACGTTCTCCGTAGTGATTAAATGGAAGCAGTTTTGTTTTGCAGGCTTTAAAATTTAAAAGCCATTTCATGCTATTAATTAAAGGGCTGTTTCAAAAGTAACTTTACTTTGTCGGGTCTGTTGAATTTGCTACTGTGACAGTGTCATCTGCATAAATACATATAAATACATATATCCAGATCCAGGTATCCTATGACTCATTAGAGTCGTCAGGGCACCATATGTACTGCAGCCACAGTAGAATTGGGTGTTTCTTTGGGTACAACAGCCTGATGGAACCCAACCCCCTCCAAGCTGGTTTGAATTCAGTGTTTTCCTTCTCCTAGACTGGTCACTATCCAAGGCTATAGAACCCAGTTTGTCCTGCTGTTTACCCATAGCTAGAGGGAGAAAAGATGAATTCATACCTTTGCCAGGGGTGTTAGCACATAAGTGAATGTAATGAACTCAACTAGAATTTGAACTCAGCTCTGATTCCTCACTCTGAGCCACCATCCATTATTCCACCAGGCCTCTTATATAGAATAGTATATGCCTCCAGTATAGTAAAGCATTCTGAAAAAAAAAACTACATGCAAATATATATTTTCTAAACATATACTGTTAAATATAAGAGACAATAAATGTCTATTATGTTTAATCATGAACCGTTCTAAACATCGTATTTTGGCTTTAATTTCAGTTGAAAATAAAGACAAAAATTCTCCAACATTTGGATAATTTTTTATTAATTTGGTTTTAAGCTTTCGGCTCACATGAGCCATCTTCAGAGAGGGTATTTTAGACTGAAATATAATAACATCCACCATCACCGACGATTTTATTTTGTGTTGACATAAAACTCCGCTAGGCAACGACAATAGTTACCAAAAATAACAAACGCAGCCCGCAAATTTGCAATGCGGTTCTATGATGTCACACCGCATGAGAGCGCAAAATGACAACAGAACCATGTATTCAAAATGCATATATATATATATAACATTTTGTTCAGAATGTTTCACCATACTGAAATGAAGCAAAACAGTTAACCTATTTAGAAATAATTTGGTATTTTTATGTATATTATTTCACTCTTATTTAATTTAAAAACATTAACTTACTATTTATCAAAAGTAGTAACAGCTGAAGATATAATTGTAACCCATAATATCAAAAGCAGAACCTCTTAAAAATACCAAAACTTTCATTCACTGCATGTAATAAATTTTATTAAAATATACCAACAAAGTCTGTTTATTTTTATGATATTTTGTTGGATGTGTAGATCAGATTTACGAACAAACTGTCTAAAGTTCACAAGAATTTTAGTTCTCAGGAGCTGTCTAGTTTTGTGACCCTAACAAACTCATTTTTTAATAAACCATCCTACAGAACATAACTCAGATACATTTAAATTAACAAAGAACAAGAAGGATAAACAGTCTACCCCCATGAATGAAGGGTTCAACTTGAAATTCCTGGAAGGTTACCAACAACAAAAAACACCTGAAAATGGCCAAGTATACAACAGAGGAAAAGTGACAACAACCAAGATCAGGATACTAGTCCCAGTAAATAAAAATGTAATAATGATAGCATCATAAACATTTGCATATTAACATTGTCCAAGAATAGTTGATTTCTAGCTGCAAAATTTTGCTACAGAGGTAATGATCATTATTCCTAGTTTGTATTGAATTCATTTTGGAAAACGATTATGGCCTTAATTTATGTAGGTTCATTTCACTGCAATAATGATTGTTATTGTGATTAATATTTTAGTCATCAAATCATTTTAGATGAAAATATATATATTTTTGTGGGGGAGTTCAAAATTGGGAAGGTACACCATCACATGATGACGAGGGACTCAACCAATGAGTTCATCCACAGGTTACAGCCAGATGTCAAAACTGGCAACAAATATATATTGTAATATTTTTATTACAAGGGTGTAGCAAACATTCATCACTACACTTTCAGAACTTAGTTGTTTTTTTTTTCAATTAATATTTTAAAACGAATATTTATTAAATAATAAATTTCAAATCACCTAATCTGGGGTTCCATTTTGGCAGACAACGTCAGTCGTCTGTTATGTCAACCATGGTGTAGACTGGGTTCGTGTCAGAAGTACAAATTTCATCAGACAAAAAGCATGAGAAGCATCAGGGAAGGGTTGAAGGATTTTGTGTTAAAGGAAAGAAGTCACATAAAAATAAAACCTGAATATTAACCTTATGACATTAATTTGGGGGCTAAATGAAGAATTAAAAATTAATATAAATTAAAAAGAGAAAAAAAGTGGGTGTTAAAAGAAGTATTGGATAAATGGAAAAGGAGTTGGGGGGTCAGACCGAGGCGGCGGGGGGGGGGGGGAGAATTTATAAATGTCAAGCAGTAAGTGTATAGAAGTTATAGAAGTGGGAAGAATCAGAATTAATTATACTATCGGCATTAGAAGAATTAGGGGACAGTGAATATATGAAAATATAGTAGTTGAGTTAAACATATATTATGGAAATTTGTTTTTATGGCAATATTTAAACACTGATTCCTCCGATTCAATAGTTGGCATTATATATATATATTTAATCATTTCACCCCAAGCAAGGCATTCCACTGCCACTATTGCGCTTGGGGCTACATAGGGGGAGGTAAATACGAAGAGTGGTTAGATATAGGAAATGTCAGAAGGGGGTGATAGATAGTTGGGTGGGTGGGAAGAGTGTTTGGAGAGTAGGGGAATGGAAGTTAGTGTGTTTGAGAGAATGGAAGTTAGTGTGTTTGAGAGAATGGAAGTTAGTGTGTTTGAGAGAATGGAAGTTAGTGTGTTTGAGAGAATGGAAGTTAGTGTGTTTGAGAGAATGGAAGTTTGTGTGTTTGAGAGAATGGAAGTTTGTGTGTTTGAGAGAATGGAAGTTAGTGTGTTTGAGAGAATGGAAGTTTGTGTGTTTGAGAGAATGGAAGTTAGTGTGTTTGAGAGAATGGAAGTTAGTGTGTTTGAGAGAATGGAAGTTTGTGTGTTTGAGAGAATGGAAGTTAGTGTTTGAGAGAATGGAAGTTTGTGTGTTTGAGAGAATGGAAGTTAGTGTGTTTGAGAGAATGGAAGTTAGTGTGTTTGAGAGAATGGAAGTTAGTGTGTTTGAGAGAATGGAAGTTTGTGTGTTTGAGAGAATGGAAGTTAGTGTGTTTGAGAGAATGGAAGTTAGTGTGTTTGAGAGAATGGAAGTTAGTGTGTTTGAGAGAATGGAAGTTTGTGTGTTTGAGAATGGAAGTTTGTGTGTTTGAGAGAATGGAAGTTTGTGTGTTTGAGAGAATGGAAGTTAGTGTGTTTGAGAGAATGGAAGTTTGTGTGTTTGAGAGAATGGAAGTTTGTGTGTTTGAGAGAATGGAAGTTTGTGTGTTTGAGAGAATGGAAGTTAGTGTGTTTGAGAGAATGGAAGTTAGTGTGTTTGAGAGAATGGAAGTTTGTGTGTTTGAGAGAATGGAAGTTAGTGTGTTTGAGAGAATGGAAGTTAGTGTGTTTGAGAGAATGGAAGTTAGTGTGTTTGAGAGAATGGAAGTTAGTGTGTTTGAGAGAAGGAAGTTAGTGTGTTTGAGAGAATGGAAGTTTGTGTGTTTGAGAGAATGGAAGTTTGTGTGTTTGAGAGAATGGAAGTTAGTGTGTTTGAGAGAATGAAGTTAGTGTGTTTGAGAGAATGGAAGTTAGTGTGTTTGAGAGAATGGAAGTTAGTGTGTTTGAGAGAATGGAAGTTTGTGTGTTTGAGAGAATGGAAGTTAGTGTGTTTGAGAGAATGGAAGTTTGGTGTGTTTGAGAGAATGGAAGTTAGTGTGTTTGAGAGAATGGAAGTTAGTGTGTTTGAGAGAATGGAAGTTAGTGTGTTTGAGAGAATGGAAGTTAGTGTGTTTGAGAGAATGGAAGTTTGTGTTTGAGAGAATGGAAGTTTGTGTCTTTGAGAGAATGGAAGCTTGTGTCTTTGAGAGAATGGAAGTTAGTGTCTTTGAGAGAATGGAAGTTAGTGTCTTTGAGAGAATGGAAGTTAGTGTCTTTGAGAGAATGAAGTTAGTTTGTTTGAAAGAATGGAAGTTAGTGTGTTAGGAGGTGTCTATTGACCTTACATTTAAACTCCTGGAGATTGTAGCCGTCGGGGAAGCAGTCTTGTGGAAGGGAATTCCACAGTCGGGAAGTGCGAGAAAAGAAACTGTTGGAGTAGAAGTTGCGGTTGCATTTTATCGGTTTCACTGTAAAAGGGTGGGATCTAGTTGCTAATCTAGTATCTCATGCAAATTCGTACCTAGGGGGCACCAGTAATCTAAGTTCATCGGAGCAGAAGCCGTGAAAGTATTTATGGAAGAGACACAGGGAAGCCACGTCGCGCCGGTCAGAGAGAGACTGCAGGCGGTCTGCCAAGTTGGTATCGATCACATTACAGACCCTCCACTGTACCTTGTCGAGAAGCCCAAGGAGAGTAGCAGGGGCACCCGACCAGATATGGCAACAGTATTCAATGCACGGGCGGATGGTAGATTTATAAATGTGCAGGATAGATTGACGGAAAAAACCTCCGGGCCCTGCACAGAGAACCAACTTTCATAGCAGTGGATTTAGCAATGAATTCGATATAGTCATTCCACTTGAGGTCCGCTGAAAGTGTGAGACCAAGGAGGTGTAGTGTTTTACTCTCTGGGAGGCAAGCCTGGTCCATGCTAATAGGAGGTAGGTGCGATTGTCTATGATGATGAATTGATAGTAGCTTTGTTTTAGAAGCATTAAAATTTACGAGCCATTTCTTACCCCAGTCCACTACGGATTGGAGGTCCTTTCCAAGCTCGGCTGCAAGGTTAGCTTTGTCGGCCGCACCAGATTTTTGGTCGAGGCGAGAATAAACTGTGCTGTCATCGGCGTACATACCTACTTGGGATCTTATGGTATATGAAAAAAATGCAATGTTTATTAACTTGCAAACAAGATCAATGGTTGAAATTAAAAAGTATTAATGTTTATTGACTCACAAAGATTAATGGTTTAAATTAAATATTAAATGCACGGATCTGAAAAAGAAAAAAATTCAAAAGTTATAGGAAGTCAAAAAGTGAGAACATTTTTGGGGGACACCTGGTACAACAACACATTAGATTTATAAGCGCTTCCTATTTGTCCTTTATCTTTTCATCCTGTGAGATTCTGATCTATATTTTTATCTGCATTCGACCTATAACTCATACATATATATTTTCCATTTTTAAACAAGTTATTCCACTACCCAGGTTTCTACCATGAGTGGCGTCTTCAGTCGATTATTAATAACTGAAGACGCCACTCATGGTAGAAACCTGGGTAGCAGAATAACTCGTTTAAAAAAATGGAAAATATTCAAACGTTATACAATATAATTGTATCGAACACTTTTTAATACAAATATCGTTCATTCAGCAATGAATTAGAACACTCTCAGCTATTGGGCTTGTATAATGATAATATACATGCTAAAAAGTCTGTCTCCTTCTACTGAGCGCCCATAGCTCAGAGGTAGAATAGCCGACTGATGCCAATTCGGTCGGGTTCCAATCCTGGGTTAAAAGCAATCAGATGTCTAACAGCAAAACAAATCTGTCTGCAGACGATATATATATATATATATATATATATATATATATATATATATATATAGGAAAAACTACTAAAAAGTTGTAAGTTTAAAAATGTATTTTTTTGATTGTATTTGTTTATTTCTGTTATTATATTTGATATTTCAGACTGTCCTCAGCCCTTCATCAGAAACAAATGATTTTAAAATTTAAATTAGAAACGTATTTCGCGAGAGCGTTCATGGAGAGATTGTTTACATCACATGACGCAGAAAGCGACAGATTTTTTTCAAATATTTGTAAACCTAAACCTATTTTTAATAATACTTATAAATTTTGTTTTAGAGAAAATTTTTTAATTGTATCTAAAAAATATTTAACTATTGAAATATTTATAAAGATTCAAAATACCTAAGTCCCTATTTAACCCTAGCTTGTGTGTATTTAATTTTAAAATCCAGAATATATATATATATATATATATATATATATATATATTTACTAAATATATACTGTTAAATATGAATGTCTATTATGTTTAATCATGAGCCGTTCTAAGCATCATATTTTGGCTTTAATTTCAGTTGAAAATAAAGACAAAAATTCTCCAACCTTTAGATATTTTTTTTTATGTTGGTTCTAAGCTTTTGGCTTACATGAGCCATCTTCAGAGAGGTTACAGGGACGTTAACCTAAAAACATCCACCACCAAAGATGATTTTATTTTCTGTTGACATAAAACATTGCTAAGCAATGATAACAGTTACCAAATAGCAGACGCAGTTCATAAATTTGTAATGTTGTTCTATGACGTCACACCACTTGAGAGCTCGAAATGTTAACAGAACCATATATTTAAATGCAATGTAATGTGTTATGACTAGATTTAATTGTGATTTTATTAAGTGTGGGTTGTTTGGATTTAATGTAGATGGCCTCCAATATCTGAAGGTTCTTTTTACTGTGTGTATGAGTGAGTATTATTGTGTTGTTGACTAAAATCTGTCTAATATTAACTACATGGCTATGTTTTTCTAAGAAATGTTGTTTAATTGAACTCTGATCAGAAAGGTAACAGGTAAATCTACGGAAGAGCATAGTTGTAGTAAAACCAATATATGTAGTGGGTTTATTATTAGTACCAGAGGTACATTCTCTGAACGGGCATGTAAATTGATACACTACATTGGTTTTCTGCAGGGAATTCAGTTGTGTGGCTGTAGGGTTATTAGAAACTATGAGGTCATTTGCTTTAAATTTTTATAATATATGATGAGTTTAATTTATTTAATTGAATATATATTTATATAAACAAAGTAGGGAAAAGTCTTCTGTAATGTGTTTTGTCTTTCATGACTTCATCAGACTAAGATTTTTTTTTTCATAGAATTATATATGTGTAAGGGATGTGCGTTGTGGTGCAGTGGATATCAGCTCGAAATGAGAAATTGGAGAGTCGAGTTCAAATTCCAGTTGAATTCATTCCATACACTTACATACAAATACTCTTGGGAAAGGTATTTATCCATCACTTTTTCATCCCGCTATGGGTTCTATAGCCTTGGTTGGCAACCAGTCTACCGTAGAAAGTAATGGCGAGCTACTACTGGAAAATCTGCCTAGTCAGTCAGATCTCTTTCAAGACATGATCACCCAAAGCGTGTATCACATATGGCACTTAACTAACTGACTGACTGATATGTGTAAGAACAGGAGGCAGGGAATATAAAGATGCAAATATTGTTTATAATTATGCACCAGCAGGAAATGCTGCAGCTGTTGGGATGCTGAAATCTTAAGCTAAAAAACAAACTTATTGAACCCTTCCTTGACATACTGACCTGATCTGACAGGCCAAATATGATGTAGATATTGCTTTTGATTACCATGAAAACAGCCAAAAGTGGCTGTTCAGGAGTACCAATGATTCTTGTGTAAAGCCTGAGCTGAAACCTATCAGAATGCACCTATGGTATGGAGGTATTAACTACGTGTAGATAGTGCCTTACAAATAGATAGATAAGTCACAAACTAAAATTGCAGTTACCTTAAAACTGGTAACATTTAGAAATTCAGCTTTACATAACATTCTACTTGCATGTATGGCTTGATCAGAGTGCACAATCCCTGACTCTTCTGAAATGAAATCAGTTAAATATATAACCTAGAACGTTCCATAAAAAATATGAAAGACAGATAAAAGATAGTGTGAAAGGAAAAGAAAGGATGTGGGTAAAAAAAAAAAAAATGGTTAGGTATAAAAAAAGAAAAGAAACCAGGTTTTTTTTAATCATTTCACCCCAAGCAAGGCATTCCACTGCCACTATTGCGCTTGGGGCTATATAGGGGGAGGTAAATAGGAAGAGTGGTTAGATATAGGAAATGTCAGAAGGAGGGTGATAGGTAGTTGGGTGGGTGGGAAGTGTTTGAAAGAATGGAAGTTAGTTTGTTTGAAAGAATGGGAGGGTTAGTATGTTAGGAGGTGTCTATTGACCTTACATTTAAACTCCTGGAGATTGTAGCCGTCGGGGAAGCAGTCTTGTGGAAGGGAATTCCACAGTCGGTAAGTGCGAGAAAAGAAACTGGAGTAGAAGTTGCGGTTGCATTTTATCAGTTTCACTGTAAAAGGGTGGGATCTAGTTACTAATCTAGTATCTCGTGCAAATTGGAACCTAGGGGGCACCAGTGATCTAAGTTCATCGGAGCAGAAGCCGTGAAAGTATTTATAGAAGAGACACAGGGAAGCCACATCGCGCCGGTAAGAGAAAGTCTGCAGGCGGTCTGCTAAGTCAGTATCGATCACATTACAGACCCTCCGCTGTACCTTGTCTAGAAGCCCAAGGAGAATAGCAGAGGCACCCGACCAGATATGGCAACAGTATTCTAGTTAGGTTTTGGTTATAAAAAAATTAGACCAGTGCACATTTGTATTAAACAGTGTTCATTTATATTGTAGAACTTTTAAATATTTTCCATTTGTAAACGAGTTATTACGCGACCTTGGTTTCTACCATGCAGTATCTTCAGGCAATTTGCAATAACTGATTTTACCATTTACTGTTTTTTTTTAAGAATACTCATATAATACATTTTTTTATCATTCACGTGGTAGGGAATTTTTGAATGTGCAATTTTTAAAATTATAAGAAACTATAACGTTTTCATCCATGGTTCTATGAACCCAATAGGTATTTTTTAGTATGGTTACACTTAGTCATAATTTCTGTTTTTTCCAAACAAAAATGAAATATTGCATGAAAAAACAGAAATTATGACTAAGTGTAACCATACTAAAAAATACCTATTGGGTTCATAGAACCATGGATGAAAATGTTATACTTTCTTGTAATTTTAAAAATTGCCCGTTCAAAAATTCCCTGCCACTTGAGCATTCAAAAAAAAAAAAGAAACAAACAAACAACCATTATTCTTAAAAAAAAAAATAAAAAAATAAAAAAACACGGTCAAATCAGTTATTGCAAATCACCTGAAGATACCACTCATAGTAGAAACATAGGTCGCATAATAACTTGTTTACAAATAGAAAACGTGTATATATATATATATATATATATATATATATATAGTGGACTCTCCTGTCGATTTTGATGTATGAGTGTCTAACTCAGACTGCTACACAAAGAATTGTTTAGAGTAGTGAATGCTTGTGTAGCACCATCCACACTTTTTGGAACTGCTGATAACAAACAATCGGTGCAGAAGTTCACCACGGAGCACATAAACAGTAGACCTCAGTTATTTAACCCATAAGTGAAGAGAAGGGACAGATTAATACCTTTCCCAAGGGTACCAGTGCGTAAGTGAATGCAGGGTATTCAACTGGAATTCGAACTCGGCTCACCAATTTCTCTTACCGAGCCGATATTCACTGCACTACAACACACATCCGTCACTATACACTTACAGCACCTGGTATTTCCAAGCAATCACCCATCTAAGTACTGACCAGACTCAACTTCGGTTATATATATATATATATATATATATATATATATATATATAGGATTAATGTGGGAAAGTTTGTTACTTAAACAAGCAGAGTCATGCCAACTTTTGTGAAGGCATCATTATGATGTCTTCACTTCTCAGGGCTTATTTTTCAATCTGAAAATTTTTTTTTTTTTTAAATTAGCCATGAGAAGTGAAGACATCATAATGGGGCCTTCACGAAAGTTGGCATGACTCTAGTGACAAACTTTCCCACATTAATCCTATTAATGGTCTATATCAATATTGAGCACTTTACAACAAAACACCTACTTGCCAAACCAGCTTTTTATCAATAAAACACTGAAAAAAAAAACAAACAAAAAAAAAACAACACTATCTTGGTACTAAGCATTATCACAACTCAACACTATATAACAATATATTAAGTGGGTACACATACTTGAGTTAATATCCCTGTTATTTTAAAGAGTAAAATTACATTCAAGTTGCCTAGGGACTGAGATATCTTACTAAAAAATTCATTTTATTGTTTAAAATTAAACAGTAATAATACCAACTCAACTCATATGCACCCACTAAGTATAATAGTAATACGAAATAATGTCAGATTAAAAATATCCTTACATTTATACAAAAGAAATGTTCAATATTTGCCATATTCATAGTGGGAACATTGGCCAATACTTGGACAGAGGATTTAAAGAGATAGACAGTGTGGAGAGAAAGATAAAAATGTCCACTACATTATCAGTTTCAGGCCTTAAGTGAATATCAGACACTATGTGTGTGTGTGTATATATATATATATATATATATATATATATATATATATATATATATATATGATAACACCTAATGAGCCAGACGAAACTACCTAGGTTTCACCTAAAAGGATTGTCAGGAAAAGCTGGCTAAATAGGAGACTATTTTTTTTTAAACAATTTTTTTCCTTCCATCGAAAGTTTTCATGGAAAGTTTTTGACACAAGTATAATTATGGATGTGCGCTGTGGTGCATTGGATACCGGCTTGGAATGAGAAATCGGGGAGCTGAGTTCGAATTTCAGCTGAATTCATTGCCTTCACTTACGAGCAAATACCCTTGGGAAAGGTATTAATCCGTCTATTCCGTCCAGTTATGGGTTAAATAACAGGACAGATTGGGTTCTATAGCCTTGACTGGCAACCAGTCTACCATAGAAAGCAATGGCAACCTACTGAGGGATAATCTTCTTCCCAGTTAGTCATGTCTCTTTCGAGACATGATCGCCCAATGATTCTAGTAGAAATTTGTATTTGACACAGATGACCCATTTTCATTCCAAATGGTGTGTCGATTGTCCTGGTATTCCAGTACATTTTCTTCAAGATTTCTTTCGTGTATACAACAGGCTATAGCTGTATTGCACACAGAAATAAAAAATGAAATGGAATATCTATTTCAAATATGCATACCCACAATAATAACATTTGAAGTAACAAATGACAAAAAGGAAAAATTGTTCAAGGCAAGGACTTCAAGGGGCTAAAATACAAAGCACACCACATTTAATGTTTACCCCACCTTGTCATTAACTTTTCCAACATTATTCTGGTGTATAAAAGTTTATATCCCGTGTTCTCTCATGCGCATGTGTGTGTGTGTGTGTGGATAACTTGTTGCCATTTTACGTTTCTAATTTCATACATGTGCATAGTTTGTTTTCATTGACTACACAGCAGAGTAGGGTAAAGTTGGCACCATTTGTGTGAAAAAGAGCGCCATGATACAATTCACTCCACAAGAAATTTGGTAATGGCATGCTGTCCTTCTTGGCATTTGCGTTTGAAGCTTTAAAACAAACATTTCAGAGTGTTTGGTTGTCAATCTGAGGACAGTGTACAAGATTTGGAAAGAGTTAGTGATGGTGATGTTATGCTTCCATTCATCTTCCAAGAGGGTCTCAGATTCAACCCAGAGGCCTACATCAAGTGCTTTGATGGAGTACTGCTGCCATTTATGGTCAGGCGTCCCCGCCATTCTTCTCAGTGTTCTCGACAGGCTCCAAAGGAGAGTCTGTAATGTGATAGGTACTAATCTGATGGCTCGACTGCAGCCACTTCCCCACCGACGAAATGTGGCCTGGTCTATAAATACTTTTATGGCTTCTGCTCGGACGAACTTAAGTCACTGGTGCCTCCTCAACAGGTGTTTACTCGTGCAACCAGACTGGCAACTGGGTCCCACCCATTCACAGTCAGGTTAGTCAAATGCAGACGACAATTCTACTCCTGCAGCTTCTTCTCTCGCACTTCCCGCCTGTGGAACTCGCTCCCATATTCTTGCTTTCCTGACGGCTACAACCCCCAGAAATTTGAATGCAATGTCAATACTCATCTATTAACCACTGCACTCTAGCTCTCTCCCCACCCCCGTATATCATTCCCTTTCTCTCCACCTATGTATCTGTCATCGCACATGCATTCTCAGCTTTCTATTGCTCCTTTCTAACTAGTTTGTACTCCTCCCTCTTTTCTAATTAATCTTTTTACAGTTATGTAGCCCATAGCTCATCAGTGGCATTTCTGCCTTGCTCAGGGTGAAATGATTTAAAAAAAAAAAAAAAAAAAAAAAAAAAAGGAAAAAAAATAGTGCTGATCAGGTCAAGAGGGTGATCACCGGAAGACCCTATACTTGGCAACAGGACTTTGGACCACGATACGCAAACAGGAGAACCCAGTCATGGGTGTCAGACAATTTCTGAGACCACACCACCCCTTAGATCTGGCCACCTAACTCCCCAGAATGCACCCCCTTGAGTATTATGCATGGGTGCAGTTGAGAGAGAGAGAGACCAGCAAAACTCTTTGCAACAACAATGATGAACTGTTAGGATTATGGCAGTATTCACCAACTTAAACAAGATCATCCAGAAGAGATGCAGAATATTCCAAAGTCGTCTGGCGGCCGTGGTTGAAGCCAATGGCGATTTTATTGAATAGATTTACTCTTTAGTATTTCAAGATATATTTACCAAAATTGCACAAAAATATGTTAAAATGAAATATTAATGTTATTTTTTGTTTTTGTGTAATTTGGACGACAATTTAGCCATCGCACTGTGTGTGTGTGTGTATATATATATATATATATATATATATACACACACACACACACTTATTATACTGAAGGTAACAGTAATCAGCTAAGTGACAAACTTTTTACTTGTATTAAGTCTAGTGTGTATATATATATATATATATATATATATACACACACACACTAGACTTAATACAAGTAAAAAGTTTGTCACTTAGCTGATTACTGTTACCTTCAGTATCCTAACACCAGAGTTTTGTAGACAGCCCCCCCCCCACTCTCTCTCTCTCTCTATATATATATATACGAATAATTTCATAGTCTATAATAAGGCTTGATTTGACTTTGATTAGACTGTGGGATCATTCATGGGTGAACAGTCTAAGATACAAGTCAATTGGTGGATTCCCCTATGTTGATAGGGTCACAGGTTCGAATCCTACTGAGCGACACATTTTCTTAACAAAATGTACCATAAATAATCAGGCCAGAAGAAATGAATATATAAATATACTATTTGATTAAAAACAGAATATCTGCTCAAATTCGAGTATCAATTAAAAATAATGTTCAAACAAAAAAATTATATATATATAGATAGATAGATAGAAAGTAAGAGAGAGTGCATGGTACGTATAAATCGTAACGAAAAAGAGACAATGAGTGAAGCATACAAAGGTGTAAAAATAACATTAGAAAAACATGGGTAGGCAATGAAGATTGAAATGGATATGAAAGAGAATAAGAAGATACAGAAAAGTCTGAATGAAAAGCAAAAAAATAAGTCCCACTCATAAATATGCACACATCAATGCTGTTTATCAAGGGAGAGTTTATGACACATGAATCATGTCCATTACTCAAAAACATGGAGATTACATAAATATGCCTTCGTTTAAATGCCATAATATTTCATCTGAATATCCAGATTTGCACTTGAACATCTTCCTTCGATAAACTTTGTCATATCAGAAAACATATCCATTGATAAAATTAAATTCTAAAAACATGAGTATATCTTTTGATTCTATATTTACAATGATTCAACATTATTCAATGAGTTTTTTTTTCATACAATAGAAACCATTCATAAAAGTTAATCCACTTTTCAAAGACAATAGAAAAAGTTTTACATAAATTGTTTTATTCCAAACCATATTTGTTAGAATTTAGAGATGTATAAAGAAAATACAAGAATAGAGGCAGAATGCATATTTAAGATATGTATATATTGTTTCCAAGATCATCAACTTTTTGTCTAAGAGTATATTTAATATAAAGAAAATACAAGAAAAGAGGGAAAATTATTCTTTTTCATTCATTAAACACTTTTATTTGTTCCAAAGTATAAGTAAAAAGTCTAATATCAAAATAGAATAAATACTCTTCACATTGAGTGGGAAAGGGAATTTATTTTTTTTTTAAAGATGAATTTAAGAAATTAGCAAAAATAATTACTCTAAAAATTTAAAAGCATAAAAAAAAAAACAAAGTCAAAAATAGAAATAAAATAATGATTTATTTACACTTCCGGTTCCCAGCAACCAAAAACAGATTTAAAAAATAAAAATAAAAATCCTTAAAGTGGAAACCATTTTTACTCATTCCTTTCTTTAAAGAAATAAAAATGAAAAATAAAATCCCATGTTGAAGCATCCGTTGAAATTGATTAAAAAGAAAAAAAAATATTACGAAATAATAACGGGCATCCATTAAACTGATCGGATTTAAACCAACAGAGTTATCTCCCTTTCACCCTTCAAGACAATGCATTAAATTAAAGAGAAAAAATTAAATAAAACTAGCGAGCAAGTAGTTGTAGATTGCTTAGTATTTAATAAGAACTTTTACTGCGCCAAAAAATGATTATAAAAATAAAAGAATTGTCAATAAACATTCTTCAAATTATAACTGCTTTTGTGGACATGAAACAAGCACCACAACAATGAAATGAAGCCTGTAACCACCACCCCCATTCCATTAGGAAAAACTGGGTGAGAGTTGATAAAAGTATTTTTATTTTTTTAATCACTTGCTAATATGTTTTATGCACTATATTTCAGTAAATAAAGAGAATCACTATATGTAAATATACAAAAAAGGTGTACAATGTAACCCGGATATAAGAGAGTTATCAGGACCAGATAAAGGTCTCTCTTATATCCGGTTTATACCAGTGTGACCCTGATATAAGAGCGTTATCGGTCCCCCTGGTTAAAGTTCTCTGATATTCGGGTTTGGTCTATTTTATATACGTTACCACAAGCTCTAATTTGGGACCAGGCAAAATCTCTCTTATACCCAGGTTTCTCTTATATCCGGGTTATACTGTATTTGTTTGGGTATCAAAACCAAATTACAAAAGAGGTTTAATTTTATTTCCAGCTTTTATATAGCTCTCTTATCCTGGCTAATAGAACTGAAATAAAATTAATATTTAAGATTTCTAAAACACATTAAGGGCTCAACCTCAAGTTCTATTAAAAAATTCCACATTTATTAAGAGAAATAGTAACTAAATTAGACTGAGAATTGTTGAAAGTGCAGCTATTTAATGTTACCAAAATATAAATCTGTACCCCAGATTTTTTCAAATGTCCCCTTTACCAACCAATATATGAGAATCAATTTTTTTTTTTTCAAATTTAAAAGAAAACAGTTAAATTCAAACCTGCTATTATTTAAAACTAGCAGTATAGCCCGGCATTGCTTGGGTGTAATGAAAGCTTTAAAACTAATCCATGGTCCCGGAGCACAGACTCAGCCTAAAGTATATTTGTGTGAAGTTTGGTGAGAATCGGATAAAAATTGTGGATTTGTCTAAAGGACATACAGACAGATAAACAGACACACACACACAAAAACATCTTGCCTTATATATATATATATATATATATATATATATATATATATAAAATCGATTTTCTGCACTATTGTAAGAACTGCAACCTTGAAACTTCTGAAAATCGTTTATGTCTGTCTATGAGTGTATCAAATTTGATTAAAATCGGACCACTCCTTTTATAACCCGATTTTTCAATTATCAATATTCATTGGGGGTACCTCGACACAAAACCTAGCTAAGAACACTCGCAGACACTTATAGTACAACTGTGTAAATTTTCAAGAAAATCAGTTCAGCCATTTTGGAGTCTATAGGTAACGGATACACACAGACAAAGTTTCATTTATAAATAAGTTTAGATTTAGATAGATATATAATACATAATTTCTCAAGCTAAAATAATATATTTAATCACTTTTGTCTGTTATGCGTTAAATTACAATTTAGCATCCTCCTTAATTTACATTAACTTTCAGTTAATCTAAAATATATTTATGAACATTTGTAATTTTAAAAATTCTTAGAAACTTATATAAAAAATAAAAAAAATGATCTATGTTGTAGAGTAGCTGACAACCTTGCAGCAGCCTCAATGATGGAAGAGCCCATGGCCTGAAACAGTCTATTTAAATAAAGAATAGTAGCATTCGAGGCATAATATTTGAGTAATATTCAGATTGATTACTTCAGCAACTATTGCGATCTAAACTCTTCCTCTGTGTTGCAAGTTCTGTGTTGTCTGTCATTGTAACTATTGTGCTGTTTTGTGTATATCCGTTTAGCAATGGATATTGTGCTGAATAATACCACAGCACGTTTTCTCTGTGTATCATGTCCACCTCAGTGATACAACAGCATATATACTTATTACAAAATGAAATCCTTACATTTGCCTTGATTAAGTCCATCAGAGGATGAAACGTGTTGGCTAAGGTAATTTTTTTCTCTTGTCTCTTCATTAATAGGATAGAAAAATATGTTCAATTCAAAATTATCATTTTTTGTACATCAGTGGAAATAATATCAATGAATTTTAAAAGGCAAATTTATAAGTAAAAATAAACCAATTATCAGTAATTATTACAGTAAAAATAAACATTAAGAAAATGCCTTTAGGAAACGAAGAAAAGATGTGTAATTGCCAGAAAAAAGTAAAACTCAAAAAAGAAAAACAATGACCAGTCATCGTTAGATAAAACCAATTGATTTTTTTCTGTCATAAATTTTTCCGATTTCCCTCTTTACAACAACTATATACATACTCTTTCTATTTTTCCTTTTAAATTTTTAATGTCTGTGTTTTAATGAAATCATAGAATTTTATACACCCAGGAAAATATTTCAGTGAGGTAATTAAACTACATCTCTCTTAAAAAAATTTGTACAAATTAACATCTCAATTAAAACAGACAATTTTTTGGTTTGCAAATTTAATAAAGTAATAATTGACCTCATGAATTTCTGTTAATTGTTGGGAAATTAACATTTAAATGAGAAAGATTAAACAAGCCTTTATCATATCCTCAGGTTATGTTGCTTCCCAACAGGCAAAATACATTTATAGTTGCTTTAGACAATCATGTGTAAACATTAAATGCACAAAAATGTATCTTAATCCTGTTATATATTTTGTAAAAATGAAAATCGTGTCTGAAGTTATGATGATGAAGAAATTTGTTTGATTTTAGATAATGGTATCTGAGAATCTAATATGCATCAATAAAAATGCTCTCATATTTTTAAACACAAACCTAACCTCAATTTTCATTTCACATTTTCTTTTTAATTATATGCATTTGTTTAATAAACAAAAAATATGAACAAGAAGCCATTTGGTGTCAACAAAACTTGCTTTTATAAAAGAATGAACAGTTTTGTCTGTCTATTAAGGTTTTTCATTTTGTAGATTTAAATTTGTTTTCAAATTGAAAAAGTAAAAAATAAATATTTTTAAAAAATCAAATTAATAACAACTACAGAATTTAATATTTTTATTTCTTTTCCTTCCCTCATAATTATCAAATTTATCCCATTTTTTTCTTTATCAATTAATTTTTTGAGGCAAGAACAAAATTCCTGTCTTCCAAATTGCATTTTAAATATTAGAACAAAATCAACTTTGTTCGTTTTTACTTTGCTAAAAAATTAATCTTTACAATAAGGGGTCTTGAAACATGATAAAAACTTTATCACCTTTTGCTTATAATAAAAGCACAAGACAAAACACCCCCCATACAAAAAGGGGGTTCATTCCTTTAGAAAAAAAACAAAAAAAACATTGTGGTTAAGGTGGATTAAAATTTTAAAATATAAACCAAGGATAATTAACTCCAGATTCAATGAATTGGTAAAAAGTATTTACAGACATTAAATGATCAAAATGTGACTAAACAGTCAAATATCTCACTTGGTAACCTTTTACAGGAGGACATAAATTGGTAATTATTAACTTTCAGAAAAAAAAATGGTCCTTACACTAAAATAAAAGACCAAGAATTCATCCCATTACAGAGAGTAAGTAAGAGGCGATAGGGTCACAGATGGAATTGTCAAAGAATTTACCTGCATTTAGGAACTGGATAAATAAATTTAAAAAAAAAAAAATGTATTTTTTTTTTTTTAATTTTAAGGTATAATCCTGTGACTCAAGTTGATGACAATTGTTTCTAAAGGTAAAATTGGTTTCCATAGAAACATTTACAAATATCAACATTTATTTTGTCTCTATCTGGATTTTGGTCATAAAAATAAAACATCTTGGTTGGTGAGGAAGAAGAAAAAAAAAATGGAAGAGAAAACTCCACACCATTCAGATTAGAATTGGAATTTATTTACACAAGAAGGAAAATAGAGTCAAGGAATTTTTCTTAGTATTTAAAAGTTACTTAATATACTCATCTGATTACAAAGTAACAAAAAATTATTATTATTTAGAACAAAGAAAGGAAGAGAAAAAGAGAATGAGAGGGAAAAAAAGAGGAAAGAAAATAAACAGAAAAGAAAAAGAAAGAAAAGAGGAAAAGAAGGAAAAAGAATACAAAAAAGAGGAGGAAAAAAGAAAAAAGAGAGAAAAAGGAAAAGAATGAAAAAGAAAAATGGAGAAAAGAAAAAAATCACTTCTTATTCCTTAAATCTTTCTCCAAATTTTCTCTCTTTTAAAAAGCAAAAAAATAATATTAATGAATCCATAACTTCATGATGGATTTATGTAATCCATTCTGATAAGAAACATTCTTGTGGATAAACATGAAAAACACAGTAAAAGATAAGATGAAAGTTAAAAATCAAACAATAAATTATTATCATTTAAGTTTCAATTTGTCACAATGTAATTTGCATAATTTTGCATTCAAGGAAACATTTTAGGAGTTCAACAAAAAAAAAAAAAAATCAGTTTAGAAAAAAAAAACTCAAAACTTAATTTCACAAATTTTATTGTCTGTATTAATTTATGTTGAGCAATTAAAAGAAAACTTAACCAATGTTAGTTGCATAATTGACATCTGTTTTATCAGTTTCTACAGATTTCTTTAAAAAGCAGGAACCAAGCAAACTAAAATCCAGTTAAAGAAAACCCAGACATTTATTAATTCAGACAATGTCCTCATTTTATTTATATCACAAGAAATTTGAGCAGTGTTCCTCTTCCCCACCAATTTTAATCAGACAGTCGAGTGGACACATTATGAAGATATATCAATAAGTTGCAAGTGACATTTTTTTAAAAGATACAGAAATCTGAAACAATGATTTTTACCCTTTGAACCCAAAGCAATTTGACCAAAACAACCATCAAAGAACCAGGAACACGTTTACACGATCATTGAGATTTTTTTGAAAATAAATCACAGTTGAGAGAACCCCAGTCACTCCGACCAGCAGAGCAACTGAAGTCACTCCAGTGCTCCCCACCACCAAATTCTTTAACATTCAAGGATATTTTTTTTAATTTTTACAATATCAATTTTTACCTCAGACACAGTTTTAAAAATTGGTTTAACTGCTTTTATACAGAATTTGTTTCAGTTAAAAAGAAAAAAAAGATAGAAAAAGTGAATAAAGCAAAAATAAAAAAAAATCAAAGTTTTAAAAATTTCGGTTTTATTTGAGTGAAACAAAAAAAAAATTTTTTTTAAATACTTGTATGACCAAATCAATCTAACCCATTCACATGTTGTGATTAAAGACAAATTCATTTGTTGTTTCAAAAATATTTGCCGACTGATACCAGTTCGACTAACAATTTAAAAGTATCACTAAATCAAATTCTTTACTTTATTCACTGATAATATGGCTTACGTAACTAATGAGAAAGCAATCTTAATGCGTCAAACATGACAAATTAAACTAAAATAAAATGTCAACAAATCTAGAATGGCAGTTGACATTGAATAACCATTTCGTTTGGTCATTCTTGTTTCATAAAGCAAATAATTTTGCACGTCAAGTTTTAAAACTTAGTTCCAGATCAATTACTGAGAATTATAAGAGTTTATTAATCTGAAAGTCACATTTCAAGTAGATTTTTTATCTTAATTGTCAGATAATGTCATTTATTTCTATCCGAAAAGATATTTATTTTATCCATTTGTCTTCAACTGCAATAAACTTTGGTTTATTTCTAAAACAAGGCAATTTTATTTAATGTGAAAATTAAAATGTGGCCATGCCAACATTTTGCTAACAGAGACAATGCATGGAATAAGGCCAAGAAAGAAGATTTTTCACAGCATGTATCAAAATCAAATGATAATATTTATAATTCCAGAGAAAGTATTCAATCATATTTTTATCAAAGTTACTCATTCAAATTAAAGAAATTCTCATCAAGCTTCATATTTTTTTTTTATTAACCTGTGTGGATAAGTAGCTGTGAATTTAACACTCACAGGGTAAAAAAAGACAAGAGAAATGAAGGTGTGGACACATCTTGTCAAGTTTGAGTCTGTGGTTGATGGAACAAAGGCCATACAAAGAGATTCGGCATAAAAAAGAAACACTAAGAATTATTTAAAACAAAAAAAAAACACATTGTAAAAACCTACGATCATCTGCATCCTGAAAGAACATAGTAAAGAAAGAGAGAAAAAAATAGGCCAACAAATCAATACATAATATATAGATTTCTAAATATATCATTTATATATCATTTAGAGATCTCTGAATATATCATTTATTCACAGACAATAAAAAAAAAATCTATTAGAAAACAGGGGGGAATCATTTTTAAGTTGTAATTTTCTTTCTAGATATTTGGGTTTACTATGGAAATTTAAAATTAAACCCTTATCCTCCAAGTATCAATACAGCTTACAGACATATCACATTTAAACACAGGTTCTCATCTGATCACCAAAGTTAAACAAGGTTGAGTTTGGTCAGTACCCAGATGAGTGACTGTTTGGGAATATCAAGTCCTGTAAGCTTAGATGTGTGGGCAGTATAATGGATAAACGGTTCAGAATTAAAAAAAAAAAGGTTTGTTACATTCACTTATGTTCAAATACCCTGGTATAAAGGCATGAATCCACCTCTTCTCCTCTTAGTCTATTTTTTGGCATTTTCACCTAAGTCACTTCCTGATTAAGTGCTGGACGTTTACTTTGAGGGCTACACTAGGTATCAGAAGGGTGGGAGAGTGAAGCATTTTTTTGTCATGCCTATAACATTACTGTAATAACATTTTATCCTAAAAATATTTTCTTAAAAAAAAAGAAAAAAAAAAAACTTTGTAATTATTTTTAAATATATTTTTCCATTTTTTAAAAAATTTATTTTACTCATTTTTCTTTTTTTCACCTGCAATCAAAACAAAAGAAATTGCTGTAATTATAATCTCTGTTTATATTTTGTAGATGTTATCCAGGTTTGGAATGTTGTTTTAGAGGAGCAGCAAATTCTCCGGCTGCTCTGGCTAGCATATATTTTAGATACCAACAATTGATATAAGTACATCCAGAATACATTCTACTTTGGCAATGACCACACAAAATCTAATACTAAATTTTACTATCGATTTCCAACGTACACTTAATAGGAGCATTTTTATTTAGAAAAGGAATGGAAGATAATTATTTTCTGTATACTGAAATATATATATATATATATATATATATATATATATATATATGTTAATAATAACTACTTAGACTCTGTAAGTATGCAGGCCGTAAATTTATACTAAAATAAACCTCTGAAAAAACCATTAACAAACAGAACCTAAATCCGTTACAATCCGGTGTACTAAGACGTCGGATAAATGGGGAGAAAAAAAAGAAACCCGCAGAACAAGAACAAAACATTCAATACTCCACAGTAAAGAAAAAACCCCAAACGGAACCAAACACAAGAAAAAGTGCTCAATACAAAGTACGAAAGGAAAGATACAATTGTAGAGCAAAAACACACACTCTCTGTATATATATATACACACACACACAGTGTGTGTATATATATATATATATATATATATATATACACACACACACAATATATATATATATATATATATATATATACATACACACACATGTATATATACACACAGTGTGTGTGTGTGTGTGTGTATATATATATATATATATATATATATACACTGTATATATATATATATATATATATATGCATAACTTTCAAAAGGCAAACAATCTGAAAATGAAACTTAAAAAAGATCATTTAAATAATTCTAGCTTGAATTGAATCTCTTTCTATGAATTGCATCATATCCAAAAATCTCAAACCATTTATTCTGAAAAAAAATAAATAAATAAATAAATAAATAAATATAAACAGCAAATAATTTACTGCTATTAAAGAACTTTGGTTTTCATATTATTTGAATGAATTTCATATTGACATTCAAATTAAAACTAGAAACTTTCTCTTGCTAATAAAATGTTCTTTACTAATTAAACAAGATAAATCAGAAACTAGAGGTTTAATTAGAAAATAAATAAAATTACATCAATAAACAAATTCTGTGATTTCTTCAATCCTATTTTAGGAAGTTTTTATTTTACACCTGTTTGTTAATTAATTAAGAAATTCCACAATTATCTTAAATATTTTTTTTAAAATGAATGAAGATGATGAATAAAACAAAAATCTCAAATTAAAAAAAATAAAACCTTTTAATTAAACAGGATTCAAAACCAAATTTTAAAAATTCATCTTTAGCAATCTTGAAATATCAATTAAGAAATGTTTTGTGAATTCCTAAATTTTTTGAATACCAGAGACAATTCAAAAATCTATTCCAAGAATAAATCCTGAAACTATAAATATTTACTTGTTTTAGCTGAATTTTTTTTCAAAAGAAATAACCATTTCTTGGCATACATAAAATGAGAGATTATTCCCAACAAGTATTTCTAAAATGGTGCCACTTGTACATTGTAGCAGAAAACAGGAACTTCAAGAATTTACATCAATCATTTTCATCATCTACAAATGTGTTTATCACAATCAGTATTTCTTAAAAACCACAATTGACAAAACAAGAAATAAAATTTACTCTAATAAACAAAAATTAAATCATTAGATAACCTTTTGATTGTTATATGATTATTTTAAATGGACAAAACACATCAATCTAAGAATATTATTAAAAAAAGAGGGAGATCTTCATTCTTGTCTTATCCAAGAGAGAGCCGATATACTTTGAGCCTAATTTTAATAAGCGCTAATTCTGATATAAACATCATCATCATCTGAGAAAATAAAACAAATCTATCACAATATTCTTTTGTATTTGAATCATTGCCAACTAGATTAATGATGTCTTTAGTATGATCTCTTGTGTTAAACTAACATTACATCATTTCTTTTACAACAAAACTTATTTCTGTCATAAATTTGAGTAAAAGGTTTTTGAGAAAAAAAGTTCATTGTAACCTGCTCCAAATGAAGAACTCTGTAACAAATTATTACAACATCAACACACAAATAGGAGGGAAGAATTTATGCTACAAAGATGCCAGAAATTAAAAAAAAAATAAATAAAAATGTTTCTTTCCTTAACAAACATTGCAGCTGACAAAACAGAAAATAAACACCAGTGTTTTCAATTTTGCATATTTTTACTTGATACCCAAAAGTGAATCAGGAATATACAAGGGAGAGAGGGGGGACGTTGATGAAAAGTTATTGGCTTAACATATTTCCTAAAATTGGTTTTCTGATTTTGGGTCATTGAAATGCTAATATGCAAAAGCAAATCAGACTGAACACCTCAAAATATAGAAGATGCCAAGAATGGAATAAAATTTTGAAGGAGATGAAAAAAAAAAAATTTAAAAAGAATTTAAAAAGAAAGAAAAAAATTTTAAAAGAAAAAAATTTAAAAAGAATTTAAAAAGAAAGAAAAAAAAAATTAAAGAAATTGTTGCAAATTTTAATATATATATGTTTATCTTCCCACTATTTTCATGATGAAAAACTGGACCTGGATAGGGATGAGGCGTAGCCAGATGAAATCAAATGTTTTAAAAGAAAAAATAAGAAAACGCATAAAAGCCAAGGAAATACTTGTGGTCATTTTCTGTCTTGTAACAGTTCTACTGAAATTTGCTTGCATAAAAGACATCACTAAAATAATATGTATTAGATGGATTCTGCTCATAAAATCTAAAATTAAAGAACAATCGAAGCTCATTGCTAATAAATATGACTGGCCAATAGGAAGATAGTGCCAAAACTCTCTAATTCCATATTTTAATAAAAGAGTAACTGTTTTTTTCTCTTGTCTCTTGTAGATTACTCTGGAAGTTTAATTAACGTTTTTAATATTCAAATTACTTGCTGTGTCTATACAAATAAAATTAATGTTTAACTACTGAAAAGTGAGTTGAAACCAATAATTAAATCATTTTTCCAATTAATCATTTAATTAAATAACAATTATTTTAGCAATAAGAGTAGAATTTGTCATCTTCAACAATTTATCTGCATTTACCTAAATGATAAATAATTTTGGATAAGGTTAAATGGAATATGTAAAGATTTTTTTTTTTATTAAAATGTAAAGAAATGGAAAAAAATGAAGGAATTTAAACAGTTTTGGTGGGTGTCATCATTTGGATTATTTGGAATAGCCTCAAGTAAGTGGATTTTAGAAAATGCAAAAGAAAATGCAAAAAAATGTCTACAAATAAAGGGAAAAAACTGTTTCAGATTTATGGAAAACAGCAAAAAAAATAAAACATAAAAAATAAAATGATGGAAGTGTTTTCTTTTTTTTATGTTTTTGCTGCTTCATTCTTAGAAAACATTTTCAATAAAACCCTAAAATATAGTCTAAGAGGATTAGGCACTGGACAATTCTTTGACTAAGAAATGGCCAGCTTTAACGGAACTATAAGACAGAACGTAAAAGATATGAAAGAATCAAGATGAAAAGTTAGAAAGACCTGATGTAGGTAGGTAGGTAGGCTTATTCTTATGAATAGTTATCACAAGATAATAACATTAGTTGTCTAAATGTTAAGCGAGATGGTAGTAATGGTGGTGGTGGTGGTAGACTGATCTTTGTCATAAGAAACTGTTAAGTCAGTGTTCAGTTGAAATGTAATTTGCATTAAATCCTCGATCAGGAGAACAGCGTATATCTTCTAAACCACAGACATGTAACAATAACAACTGCTCAACGCAAAGCAGTTTTCCCATCTTTGCCAATAAACAACTGGAGACCTGATCCTGAAATTAGAAAGAAAAAAAAGATGTTGATTTAAAAATAAAAATAAATTTTTTTTTTAATTTAAAAAAATAAAGTATTTCAAAATTTTTTTAATCATTTAAACTTATTGCAAACCATTCAAAACATTGTGTCAATTAATGGTAAGCAAAAAAAGCATTCCTACTTTAGATAAGCTAATATGAATGAATGACAAAAACATCATAGGCAAAACCATTATAAAAAAAACAGCATTTTTCTTATAGAAATGAGCGGATCATTTATTTGTGCAGACACATTGAAATTTAAACTGTCAAATTTCTAGCTTTTTTTACCAATCAGAGAAAGATGCTAGATTTGCTGACATTTGCAGACAATATTGTTTAGAAAAATTGCACAATCATATCTTGCTATCCTTTTCCCTCTTGAATTGTTGAGAAAAAAACTAATAGCTATATTTTTAACCAAATTACAAGTAATTCTTAATTTTTAGGTCCAGTTGAAGCGGATTGTTTTTCTTAGAAAATTGAATGTGATATCTCCTCTGATTTATAGTCACTTTCTGCAAACACTCAAAATCTGCATAGCACACATACAATTCTGGCTTCGAATTGGATTTCTACATTCTGTCTCAGAAACCCATTAAAACAGGCTCAGAGTTCCACTTGCTAAATACCATTGCTTGATCTAAACTTATTTATAAATGGAACTTTCTCTGTCTGTGTGTCCGTTACCTATAGACTCCGAAACAGTTGAACTGATTTTCTTGAAAATTTACACAGTTGTACGATAAGCATCTGCAAGTGTTCTTAGCTAGGTTTTGTGTCGAGGTACCCCTAATAAATATTGACATTCAATAATCGAAAAAAATTGGGTTATAGATGGAGTAGTCCAATTTTAATCAAATTTGATACACTTATAGACAAAGACATGAGAAACAATATTTAGAAGTTTCAAGGTTGCAGTTCTTACAATAGTGCAGAAAATCTAATATATATATATATATATATATATATATATAAATCAATACCAGGAAATCAAAATTTGACTTACATCCATTCATTTTTTCTTTCAGTCTATGGCTTCGCTTTAACTGGAAACAACTACTGCTTTTTAGTCATTCGTGCAAAGAGTCTGAGCTCCAGGACCATGGATTAGTTTTAAAGCTTTCATTATACCCAAGCAACGCCAGGCTATACTGCTAGTTAATTCAAAAATGGAAGTGTTGTTCTTGCCTACTGTCCGCACAGATTGCTAACTAAGATGACAAATTTCTTCTCTCACACATATATGCAAAAATATTACTCTGCAAATGAGAACCCTAGAAAACATGCACAGAAACAAAACTTGAAAAATCTAACAAGCCTATGAGAAATCTAATTTCGCTATATAAATCACTGAGGAAATTAAATTCGTCAGAAGGGCTTACAGGCTGCTATGCAGCTGGTTGAACAGCAACACCCCTACCTTACCTTTTCACCCATCACCGCACCAAGTCCTTACCCTTCTTCCTTACACATTGTTGGCAAAGAAGAAAGGAACAATCCATCAACATCACAATTACTACTACGGAAGAAAAGCGAAAACATCACAGAGCTATCAACTACCCATTTCACTCTTCGAACGACACATATTCATTCCCTTTCCTCTTGTCTCAACCTTCCTTTTCTCTCTAAGGACAATTGCTTTGGGAAACCACACATATCCTCATGAACATTACATACAATTACAGATGGCCAGCCTAAAACAAATTCATACCAACATCTGACGCCAACCGACTAAGAATTAAGAACAAGCAAATTTGTAAACCACTCATCTGCATTTACCCAATAAATGAGATGAATTTACATCTGCCTTTGTTATAATTCTTCCTGCAACCATACACTTGTTTATAACATTTTTTCTATGATTTTCCATAAATAATTTGACTTATCCAGTCATCAGTAAAAATTTTGTATATTTAGTAACTTTACAGGGAACTCATTTTCAATTTCTTTTAACTCTCATTGGTGCCTGCACAAATCTTATAAATTCATTCCCATTGATTTTGTAGTCAGCATTATTTCAAATGACCCGCCAGTTTACACTATTTTCTGCCAAAATTATTTATTGTTTTATTACAGTAGTTAGTGCTACTACTACTACTGCCTATACTTACACAATCAACATGAACATAATCTTGCACATAAAAAATTTAAATACACAAAAAAAGAGAACTTCATATATAGTCATCCACATACAAGTCTGTTTCACTGTATCACAGCTCATCAGTGTGATTAGACACATCCATTTGCTTCTGGCCGGGATCAAAACTTGACCGATTTGGTGTCAGTCAGAATTGCTCCATCCAAAGCCATTGGTGCATGGAATCAGAGATGGGAAATTTTAACATGTTGTATATAAGTGGTATACACACACGCCAGTCACCAAAAGAACTCAATTCATTTCTGAAGAGTAATGCTTATATTGCAGAAATGGAAACTGTTTTTAAAATTTTCTTCTCTAGAGAGCTCAATCCTAATGAGAGCATTATATATATATATATATATATTGATTGTTTAATACTTGGTTTTTGGTCCTAATAGGGTTAGACCAGTACACATTTGTATTAAAAAGTGTTCAATACAATTATATTGTAGAACTTTTGAATATTTTCCATTTTTAAAGGAGTTATTTCGCTACCCAGGTTTCTACTCATGGTAGAAACCTGGGTAGCGAACTAACTTGCTTAAAAATGTAATATATATATATATATATATATATATATATATATTTGTGTATTTAAGCACATATTTTCTTTTAGACATGTCAGATTAAATAAACTGCAAACATTGTGTCTGCTTATTTTTAATAATACTCATGGTTTCACGTATTATAATTGAAAGATGTCAGAAATGAGCTGTAATGTTGACAGATGCTGTTATCATTCATTTGTCAAGATACCTTGATAACATCTGTCAACATTACAGCTCATTTCTGACATCTTTCAATTATAATAGGCAAAAGCTTATCCGTGAGTATGAATGGATCTTATTAAAAATAAGCAGACACAATGTTTGCAATTTATATATATATATATATATATATATAAAAAACTACTAAAAAGTTGTAAGTTTAAAAATGTATTTTTCTGACAGTATTTATTTATTTCTATTATTATATTTGATATTTCAGACCAACCTCGGCCCTTCGTCAGAAACAAATGATTTTAAAATTTAAATTTGAAATGTTTTCGCGAGGAGCATTCGTGGAGAGTTTGTTTACATCACGTGACACAGGAAGCGACAGATTTTTTTTAATATTTGTAAACGTAAACCTATCTTTAATAATACTTATAAATGTTGTTTTAAAGGAATTTTTTTAAGTGTATCTAAAAAATGTTTAACTATTGAAATATTTATAAAGATTCAAAACACCTAAGTCCCTATTTAACCCTAGCCTGTATGTATTTAATTTTAAAATCCAGTATTTTTCTTTCTTTCTGCGTGAGTATGTGGAACTAAAATCAGAATCTATTAGTAAACATTTGCAGTTTTCTAATGTGTGTCCCGGTTGATTGAAGTGTTCTGCTATAGGGGACAGTCTGAAATATCAAATACAATAATAGAAATCAATAAATACTGCCAAAAAAATACATTTTTAAACTTACAACTTTTTAGTTGTTTTTCCTATGCATATTATTAAGACAGTATATGTGGATCATCACTATGTTATATAATTCCAAGTGAAGAGGACTCAAGGTTTTTTTTTTTTATATTTTGAGTGGTCTGGCATTTATTTTATTATAAACAGTGCTCAATATAATGAGTATTATAGAGCTTAATATAATATAATATAATTATATGGTTATGTCAATTTTACATTGCGACATGGAAATTTCTGTTTCGAGATTAATTCTCATCATCAGGCAATGTTGGTGTGGTTGTGCAGATGATTTATATTTAAAATATTTTAAATGTAAATCATCTGCCTAACACACCAACATTGCCTGATGATGAGAATTTATATATATATATATATATATATATATATATATATATATATATAAATAAATAAATGAAAAGCTAAACTCTTTGATTCAATCACTGGAGTATATTGTTCTCATTCTATGAGCCATGCCACTTCTGGCTGTCTTAGTTATCTTTTTTTAACTCAATTTCTGTAAGTTATTTGTTAACCAACACTTTTATCTACTGGGCCATGTTTTCTTGAGTGGATAAAGTATTGCTTAAGAAATAACCTATAGAGATCCAGTGACTAAACCCAAAGAGTTTACTCACTACCTGGCTTC